>CABHPP010111919.1:0-23985 GCA_902168425.1 Peromyscus attwateri | reverse complement strand
CTGTTCTTTATCACATCCAGTTTATCTCACCCAACACAGCTGACCCATGCCATTCTGCATGCAGGACATTAACCTTCCAGGGATGGGGCACTGAGAATGCAAAGTGCCTGGTATATCTTGCAAACACTACTAATTTTACTGAAACACTTCTACTTAGTTACCCAGGGCCATTATGCTCTTCAGGTATGTGAAAAAAAATGAAAAAGTAAATAAATCAATAAAGTCAATCAAGAGAATTTTTCTCAAGACCTAAAATGTCATTGTTTTTCCTCATCCAGAGAAGTGCAAGTGATGGACACATGCATACACAAGCACACACAGGCTATGCCCACTCATGCACTCACACTAATCACATACACACTCCCACACATTGACATGCTCATACCCATACACTCATGCATACACTCACATACTCACTCCTACCCATGCATACACTCACACTCTCTTACACACTCAGACATGCTCACACACTCATACTCACACACATACAAATACTAATATACTCAGGCACACTCACACACATCTATACTGCTGTGGGATGTTCTGTATGGCAAATGTGTTGCTAATAAAACACTGATTGGCCAGTGGCTAGGCAGGAAGTATAGGCGGGACTAACAGAGAGAATAAAAAGAACAGGAAGGCGGAGGGAGTCACTGCCAGCCACCGCCAGGACAAGCAGCATGTAAAGATGCTGGTAAGCCACGAGCCATGTGGCAAGGTATAGATTTATAGAAATGGATTAATTTAAGATATAAGGACAGTTAGCAAGAAGCTTGCCACGGCCATACAGTTTGTAAGCAATGTAAGTCTCTGTGTTTACTTGGTTGGGTCTGAGCGGCTGTGGGACTGGCAGGTGAGAGAGATTTATCCTGAGCGTGGGCCAGGCAGGAAAACTCTAGCTACACTATACAGTCACATACATTCCCACATTCACACATACATATATTTTCATACCAACGCATACATTCACATACTCTCACACAATCACATATATTCACACACTCACTTACACTTATATTCTCACAAATACTCATACATTCACACATTTCACACAGTTAAGCACACACTCAAATTCACATATATATACTCACACACTCATACATTCACATATTCACACAGTCTCAAATTCACATATACTCATACACACACACTCTCACACTCACACACACTAAAACATATTCACTCTCACATACACTCACACACACTCACATTCACATTGATATACTTATCCATGTCATGTCCCTTCCTTGTAACGTCATCCATAATTTAGGCATTAACACACAGAATGAGGGAGATAATATTTCCTCTGGTTCTGTTTCTTGGAACTGACTGTATACATGTGTGTTTTATCTGGTGTGATATAAACGTCTACATCCTCACACATGACAGAGCAAGGAAATGATTCCATTCATTTCTAGTTTGGGGAAGCCCTGCATGTATTGGGGTTCTGTATAAAAGTGTGGGCAGCCCCAAAGCAGTTGCCTCCTGAGCTCACCCTTTTTTGCCCGGCTGCGTCTGCTCTGCTGGAAGCACCTCACAGGCAGTGGTAGGACCCAGTGGAGCTGCTGTCCCGATCAGCATGCATGCAGCTCCACTGCTGAGGCCTCTCCTCAGCAACTGCCAAGGCTCACATGACCTGGGGAGAGCCTTGGGATCTTGTCACAGTGCAGGACTCCCAAGTGTTGTAAGCTTTGTTAGTATTCTGTGTTTTATGAGCCTCCCTTCCCCTTCCAGAGAGAACCCTTCAATCTGTCGAAAGGGCATCACAGGATAGAACTCGGAAAATACATTTCCCAAAAGTTTTTCAGAATTTACCAGTGGAAACATCTGTCTACCACACTTTCTGTTTAGGAAACTCTTATATACTAATAGTCTGAAAGAGGCGAAAGTGTTGGAGGCTCCATTCCATGCTTTCTATTTAGGAGACTTTTATATACTGACAGTCTTTTATTTATTTATTTTTTGGAATGTTTTATTTATTTTATATACCAATCACAGATCTTCCTCTCTCCCCTCCTCCAGCCCCTCCAGCCTTCTCCCACCCTCATTCCCTCCTACAAGAAGGTAAGGCCTCATGAGGAGTCAGCAGAGCCTGGTACATTCAGTAAAAGGAGGTTCAAGCCCCTCCCCGCTGCATCAAGGCTGGCAAGGTGTCCCACCATAGGCAATGGGCTCCTAAAAGCCAGCTCATGCACCAGGGATGGATCCTGATCCTACTACTAGGGGGGCCCTTAAGCAGATCAAGCTACACAACTGTCTTCCTTAAGTAGAGGGCCTAGTCCAGTCCCATGGAGGCTCCACAGCTGTTGGTCTAAAGTTCATGAGTTCCCACTAGTTTCGTTTGGTTGTCTCTGTAGATTTCCCCATCACGATCTTTTTGCCCCTTGCTCATAGTGACCATTTATATTTCTTGTTTTGGGAACCTTTAGTTTAGTCCCTTAGCCCATATTTAGCTGTTTTATTGAAGGTTAGCATGTTGAGTCTTTTGTACATTCTAGACACTAATCTCCCTACCAGATAGATAGCTAGTAAATGGTTTTATGTTTGTTTGTTTGTTTGTTTGTTTAGATTTTTTTGTTTTACCATTCTGTAGGCTTCCTCTAGATTCAACTGACACTTTCATTTGCTCTGTGGGAATTTTTAACTTCATGAGTTGCCTGGTATTGTGAATCCAGTCAAAAGCTCACGACTGGGGAGATCCTTCCTACAGAGAAACTTCAGCTGTTGTTTTGTCCAAAGCTGTGCTGTCAAAGTGCATTCAAATATTTAAGGTTCTACCTATAGGTGTGCTGCTTTAAGCTGTGGTCAGGGGAGCTCCTATTGAAGTGAGTATTGGTTAATTAAGAGACTCACAACTTGTCAAAATGCTGAGCATAGGTAACCCTGAGTGTCCAGGTACAAATGTATCATTTGTACAACCTCCTATCATCCAAGGCTCAGGGAACCTCACAAAGAAAGGACAGAAAGAACATGCATGGGTGGGGAGGCATGTTAGTTTGAATGTAGTTGCCCCCATAAACTCATAGGGATTGGCACTATTAGGAGGTGTAGCTTTGTTAGAATAGGTGTGGCCTTGTTGGAGGATGTGTATCACTGTGAGGGTGGGCTTTGAGGTCTTCTATGCTCAAGCTACACTTATTTCAATTCACTTCCTGTTTCCTGGGGAAGAAGTAGAACTCTCAACAACCTCTCCAGCACTATGTCTGCCTGCATCCCACCATGTCTCACCATGATGATAATGAAATGAATCTCTGAACTGTAAGCCATGCAATTTAATGTTTTCCTTTATAAGAGTTGCTATGGTTATGGTCTCTTCACAGCCTTTGGAAGCCTAACTAAGACAGGAGGGGTTCTGTAAAATGATGGTTTCCATACTTGAAACAACTGTTTCTTGTATCAACTCATAGGAACTGTGGCTGCCTGCAGGAGACATGCACGAGACTGAGCCAGTCAAAATTCCAACAGGCACGGGGGGAGGGACTCCTGAAGTCTCACTCCTATCAGAAGAGCTAGAGAAAGCTGACGGCTTTTGGGGGGACCTGGCAGCTGGTAACAGTGCATACAAAATACATTGTGTATTGATCACATCATCTAGCCAGGTTGGTTATGCTGTCTGCCTCTGCAGGGTGTACTCTTATTGTCTTATTTTATTATAATGGCTTTCAACGTAAATAGACTCTAAGTAGATAGAGAGCAGGGATGAGACAGTAACATTTCTGAAGGACAGTCTGTAGCAGGAATCTTAAAAGTCCTTATTAATAAAACAAACCCGGAGCCAGGTATTGGGGTGAACACTGGAAGATCAGAGAGACAGAACAAGCCACAGCTAACCTCACCTGGCCAACTTCTCAGCTGGTCTTGTTTCCTCAGACTGGAAGCCTCTGAATCCTTATCCAGAATGGGTCTCAGCTGAACTGCTGTTAGAAGCCTGAAAGCTTAACCAGCCAAATGCTTCTAGTTTCTGGTCTTCACGCCTTATATATCTTTCTGCTTTCTACTATCACTCCCTGGGATTAAAGGTTGGCTTTCTGGGATTAAAGGCATGTGTCACCATGCTTGGCTGTTTCCAATGTGGCCTTGAACTCACAGAGATCCAGAGGGATTTCTATCTCTGGAATGCTAGGATTAAAGGTGTGAGTGCCACCATTCTCTAGCCTCTGTATCTAGTGGCTGTCTGTTCTCTGACCCCAGATAAACTTATTAGGGTACACAATATTTTGGGGAATACAATACCACCACAACAGTCTTTCAGGAAGAAGCCACAGGAGACATCTGAATAGTCACAATGTTGGTCTTTGAGACCTTTACAAATATAGCACAGTATTTTGTTTGATATTATTCTTACTGATTTTTCCTAAGCACTATTCAACAAAGACTGGTTTTTGATGATTAGTCCCATGTGGCGACAGAGAAACTGAAGTCATATGTTCAGCAGAATTTACTTAATTTGTATTCATATGCCAAGGTCCTAACAACATAGGTTATCTTTCTTGGTCATTCTATTTATTAAAGCAGGGTCTCTCACTGAATCCAGAGCTCACACCATCTTGCTAAACTAGCTAAGCAGCTTGTTCTGGGGCTCTGTTCTTCCAGAGAGAAAGCTCACAGGAGTATGACAACAGAAACCAAGCTGATAATGGTTCTGGGGAAATGGAGGCTCAACAGCGAATTCCCCTTATTTTTATTACCCATGGAATGGGTATAGAGAAAGCATACAAGATGTAACATGAGAGCTTGCATTTTACTCTCCATCATTCACCTAGTAGTGAGAACTCATAGTCTTCCATTCTTAGCAAAGATACTACAACATTTACCTGCAGTTTTGAGCAGTGATATTGTAAAAATTAACAAAATAAATCCACCACATTCTCAAGTCACCAGATCAAGAAATCACATGGTGCCCACTACAAGGGCAAAAGCATGCTATGTTTTAATGCCTTGGTAATGGGATTTATTGAATAATTCTATGTTGATTTACAAGTAATATAGGATTACTTAGCAGTCTTCTCAGTTTATTATACTGAAAATGTACAAACCACTGTAAACTGGTCCAAAATGCACCCTGCTTCCTATATTTATAACTAGAGCTTTCTGATAATGCTATGAGCCACAGAAATATGAAGTATGAATTCAGCTGACTATGGCAAAGCTATTACCAGGAAGAGTTAAGAACTCTTCCAAAGAATAAAGCCAAGTCTTAAGGAGTCTTAGTGATACGGTTTTTGAATATTAGCTGTTACCTGCTATGAATTTTTCATGTGCTATTGTAGCTTCTCCATTTCTAGAACAGTGTGTTGATCATTCACTGGGCACAATTTCCCCTATACAATTAAAGTATTTGGATAACTTCCTCCAACTGTGCTAACAACAGACATAATCAAGACCCCTAATTTCAGGCCTTTCTATAATTATCATCATTAGCAACATCCAGCCAGGACCTTTTCTGGACAAAAGTATCTTATCTGAGATATTTCCCGGACTTTCTAAGAACAGACTACAGATAGATAACATCCAGATTATCTGTTAGAGAAAGCCAGGTGGATGTGCTAATTAAGCTTAACCTTCCCCTTTCCAAGTCTTATCTCTAGTTCTAGATCTCTCTTTAACAATTAACTCAGAACTAAACTAATTAACTAAAGAACTAAACTAAACAATTAACTCAGACTTTTACATACCAGGTACATCAAGCTGTGATGCAGGTTGCCTAGCTACCAAGCAGCCTTGCCACCCAACCAGAAAGTGGCAGAGCCAGAGATCTGCAGATTGTATGTCATGTATTTAAACTGGACTGGGGAGAAAGGAAGGGAGATGAAAGGAGGAACTAGAAGAATAAGATGGAAATTGGGGAAGAACAAGATGAGGAAGAACTAGATGGGAAAGAACTAGATGGGAAAGAACTAGATGGGAAAGAACTAGATGGGAGAATTGTGATAGAACTTAGAAAGAACAGCAGAAAAATTTAAAGAGAATCAGGCAAGGAAGGAGCTAAGTATGAGAGCAGAAAAGAAGCTGTGTAGAGAGAGAACCGACTCAGAAGAATAAAGTGAACAGACTAAAGAGTTTCGTGTACATAGATTCATTGCATATTGTTAAGATTAGATTCCTCAGTTGGTTCTTAGATTATTCCATGGATACCTGGAAAAGGCTATCAAGGGGCTGGACCCCAGTAGTCTTTGTTATGGTAACACACTGACCCTAGCTCATCCATATACTGTTTGTGGCTGTCTTCCTTCTACAGGGCAGCAGTGAAAACTGGCCCTCACAGGAAGAAAGCTTCCAGAGTTGTGCTCTATGATTTTAGTACATCTTATCATTTCTGATCTTCATTCAAGTTTTTCATTGCACTCAAAATAATTTTATCTGTCATTGGAAAAAATACAGAGAAATCAATGTCCTGAACATTTAGGAAACAAAGCACTATAGATTTCCTTTGTAAAAATCTCCTCTGCTCACAATGTCAACAGCTTTAGAATTTCTGCCATTTAAGTTCCAACAACACAATGGAGCCCTAGATGCCCTTTCTAAAGCTCAAAGCAGACTCTAACCAGCAGAAACAAAGACAGCTGCATCCACATAGTGCAGTAACAAAAAAAAATAGTGTCTGTGTGCTCAGAAAGCATATTGCTGGTCTCTTTATGTCTTACTCAAAGACATCCTTATATGATGCATGTCTCCAAGACATTTTTTATGTGGTATGTGTCTCTCATTTCATAGGCTCAAGAATTAAGCTTAGACATACATGTAACTGGAATGCTCAAATTATTCCTAGGTCAGAGCCAGACAACATTGCCATTGATCATTCAAGCCAAAACTCAAAGTCAATACCACCTCAATTTCTTCATTTTTAAACACCTATTTCACTCCCATTATATATTATGTCTCACTTGTTAATTCATTTGTCTCACTTTGACTAGTGCCATAGTGTAGGCCCTTGGAACAGCCTGCATTTGTAACAGCATGCACATTCATCAGCATGCACACTCATCATGTAGACTGCTATTAACATTTGGTCTGGAGTAGCCATCATTTATCTTAGATGCTTTAAGTTTGGTCTGATTTCTCTTTGAAATACTCAGTACTGAAGTAAAATTGACAAGACAAAGTTGGAATGTGATGGCACAGCCTACCAACCTCCCTTCATTGTTCTTATGCTCTCCACCAGTTTAGGCATACATGTCGCAGGCTGAAGTTTCTGAAATACATTGTCTCACAATCAAATTTTATTTTTGTTATTCCTTTATATTAAGATGTTCTTATTTTCACCAAATCCTGCTCTACCATAAAAGCTCTCATGTCACTATCATCTTTCCTTGGAATATTCTCATGACCCATTATTGCCCTTTCATATTTCAAACTGGGTATATTTAATCGAGATAGATTAATACTGTTAGTGTCAGAATTTTTGATTTCTCTAGGTAAGTTTTGTCAGTATATCTATGTATTTAGACTCATAAATTGTAATAAAATAACTGAAATACACAAAACAAAGCATATTGAACTCTAGGAAAATGATCTATGGAGTAGCAGGTAATTTTTTTCTGGTAGATTTACATGACATAATCACAAGCATCAATTGATCTACCCCTTATTTTGTGTCATTGTAATGTCTAATTTGATGGCTAAGGGAATTCTCATGTCGCATTATCTATTTCATCATTCTTGGGTAATACTGCTACGTCTTTCGGAATGACATCAATTCTGAATTCCAACTCACACTACCTGAACCAAAATCTGCATGATGGGGTCTATCAACTTTAGGAGAAGAAGTGTCCACAAAAATATCCCTAGAGATCCTAACACATAGACAAGTATAAAAATATCTCATGTATTTGATTAAGTGTATTTCAGTTACTTCACTAAACTACGATAATCTCAAGCTCAGACTGCCATGCCACCAATTGACAAGCTACAAGAAAAATAGCATTCAATTTGACTTGTGAGTGGCAGAGCCTAGCAGCATCTTGCATGTGGAGTGTGGTCTGGGACCAGGCACATGCTGAGAGCTTAATACCCAGTTTGAAATAAAAAAGGACAGAGAATGGGTTGTTAGGATGCTCCAAGGAAAGGTGAAACCAGATGATTTAAAGTGTCATGTCAGAGACACTCTATACAATATCCATGCCTCACAGACAGTACCACACTAGCCAAAATACCCCAAATAACTGAGTTACAGGAGGTGCATGTATTATTTCTTTAAATGTGAAGCTATAAGTTTCTTCAGTCCAACAAATTTTGATTGTATACAACACTACTAATCTAAATATAACTGTGTAAACATTGTTTGATCATCTTTTACAAAATCATATGTACTTTACCATCGTTAAAAGTTTGGGAATTATCAGTGACCATCATTTGGTTTGATGAGATTTACAACAGGCACTTCAGAAGCCAACATTGCCATGTTTGTTTATTTCTTCATTAGTTTATTTCTATGTGCTCCAATTAGTTCTTTCAAAACATCTATGTGCCTTAAAACAGTAAGCCTTCCATTTAGCAGAGTGCCCTTACCCTGAATACATTATTTAATATAGGGATATTTTGTATTAAAGTCTGGAGCATTCATCTAGTAATATAGAGAACAGAGAAAAATCTGTGTAAAAATCATGGAAAACTCCAGGCCCTTCAGTGGACGGCTTGGTTCTATCAGTTGGAGAAAGGAGGCTGAGCAGGACACATCCTTTCTTTCTGTGCAGTAGATCACTGCAAAGGAAAGATGTGATCAAAAGTTTCTGTTAGAAATAGCATCTGCTATTAGATGTTACCAACGCTTTAGCCTTTGCCAAAGGGATGTTGACATTTAACTGTGGCATTGGCTTGCAGGCACTGCCCCGAGACAATGGAGTTGTTTAAAACAGCACACGAGTGAAACAAATCAAACAAGTGTTTGGGATGTATGTAGACACAGCTCTGAACACAGCCGAGGGATGAGGTCAATGTGTGCTTACACTCGCTGCACCGTAAAATGTTTAATGTCACTGTACACAGTCTACTTCAAAGGGACGTGTGTTCATGCTTTATGCTGGTTATTAAGACAAATAGTAAATGAGGTTCTTGTTGTTTCTCTGTTCCTAATCTAATTTCCAAAACAGAGTTTGAATTTCTTCATTTCCCTGCCTTTAAAGGAACTTATCTTTAAAGAGACATAGGCAGAAATGCCTGCAACAAAACGTTAGACATCTGTGTGGATAAGAAAACAGTAACATATACATGGGAAGGGTTATCACGCTGGTTTTCATCAAATGCCTTTTAGCAATGAGATACTGTTAATCCACAGAAAGCAGGAGTGAATGCGGCCAGTTCCTCGGTGCCCTCCCTTGGAAAGACAATTAGTGAGAAAATAGAAAGGGAAACAGCATCAGAGGGGCTTTGCTCAACAAGTGGTTTGAGCCGGTGGCCATTCTCATCAAGAAACAGCTTCTTACAGCTCAGAAAAGACTGTCTCCCTTAGAGTACCTTCCGCAAGTTACTCAGAAGAATTTAAGGTCATTACAGTTATTCTTACCAGACTTCACTGTCGGAATTTATGAACACAAATTTCTTTAGCTCTTTTCATGCTTTCCAGGTAAAGGGTAAAGGAGTCTGCAACTTTGCAGAAGAATTTCTACATTCAAAGGTCGGTTAAATTATCTCCTCCATGAAGGTGTGAGTCTGTCTGTCTCTGGATGAATTCTCATGTGTTCTTGGTAGCAACTACTGGCTCATCTCTCTCTCTCTCTCTCTCTCTCTCTCTCTCTCTCTCTCTCTCTCCATACATACATATATACATACATGCATATCATAATCAATGTCAGAATCCTCCACCACTATTATATAATTATAAAACCTTAAATATTAATATATCTCATCTCATAACTAGACTGAAAACAAGATAAGGTTTCTAATTTTTAGGATGTGGCTCATCGACTGGTTCAGAAAGAAACATGTACAGAAACAGTCCAATTTTTTAAACAATCCAGTTTTAAGAACTAGCCTTTCATTGTTAATGTGAACACATTAATAGAGATTTGACTAACTTTGGTACATCAGTGAAAGTAGGAGATCAGCATTAGGGCAAAACAATTAACTCAAGTTCCAATATTTGCCCTATCTATCTAATTCTATCCTGTCAACATCTCTGTGACAGGACCCAACACAAGGCTCTGCATTGAATTCAGGCAGAAAAAAATAAAACCCAAACCAAAAACAAACAAACAAACAAAAAACCCACTAGCATTGTTTTGTTTGACTTTGTGCATGAAGTTTAAAACCAAAGGAACAAGTGCGTGCTGAACTAAAAGAGTGCTGAGCAGAAGTCTAAGAAAGAAGCCTAGCCAGTGACTCCTGCTGTAGAACTTCAAACGACAGTGAACAAGATCGCTGCTGTAAATGGGACAACAACGGGCTCCACGTCAAGGAAGAACCTCACTGCAAACCAAACAGGACCCGTGGGAATCAGGCAGCCTCAAGGCATAGCTTAGAGACAACAAGCATCTTAATATCCTCATGGGTTCTGGAAAATGACGCTGATCATGAATACCTGTTCCAGGACGAGCAGAATGAGGACAGGGAAAAACAAAGATTAAGAGAGGAATTTACATCTTCCATTATGAAGTACAGACTACCCCCAAAGTATAAATTTTCACCCCCAAACTTTGACATGAGACTTGGGAGTTATGCAAAATTATAGCAACAGCATTGGAATGCAACATGCCAGTAATTCAATTTATTTCTAAATGAAATCCAACTGCAACAGCCCTAACATGAACTCTAAATCTCTCTGTGCAGGCCTGTTAGTTACAGAAAACCTCATTTGTGAACAGAATATATTGTTTTCTTCTTTAGTAAGATTAGACAATTTGAAATGAAAACCCCCGTTGGGAAAAACAAAAAAACAAAAACTAAACCTTCTCTTGCATCCTAATTGAGAAGGAAACAAAATATTAGTGCTTGGAGCAACAAGACCCCTTCATAAAGTTCAGTCACTATTTCTGAATCTAGTATTTTAGCCTTCTTTGGTGTAGTGTAAATCACACATTAAAAGAAAGAACAACAACCCACACAGTTCTTAAATTACAGCTCAATCATTTATGGCATATCACACCTCTCTGTGACATAAGCCATGTAGAGGCAGAATATTGACAGCACTGAACAGACTTCCTTTACATCAGGGCCTCATCAATAACCTCAACCCTGCACGGACTGATTTGCTATTCTGATTTCTGATAGGACCATGTGTTTATTTGTGGATTTAATATAAGTGAAATTATTGGATTGCATTTCTTGATGTGGTTTCTTTCTCACAGCATTAGGAATATTGTTTCCATCTACGCTGTTAAAATGTGTAAATCCAGCCTTCTTACTCTTGAGTACTGGTATTTTATAAATGTTCCTTTAGTGAATTTCCCATTTTGCTAGTCTATCTGGGAAGCTATCAGTTTGAGCTATTACTATATAACTAAATGGATTGTGAGATTACTTGGAGGTTAATGATGCTTGTTGCCAAGCCTGACCCTACATAATGGAAGGAAAGAACTGCCTGCTGGGTGTGCTTTGGTCTCCACATATGTGCGCTCTTGCTCTCTCTCTCTCTCTCTCTCTCTCTCTCTCTCTCTCTCACACACACACACACACACACACACACACACACACACACACACACAAGAAAAAAAGCTATTTCTCATACCATTTTTCTATAGGTGTTTTGTTTATTTATATTCATTTCTGTCAGTTCACACTTAATGAAGTCATTATTTGTTTTCTGTTACAAACAAATGCAGTTTAAGAGAAAATGTCAAAGACAACTCTGGAAGACACCAGCTTACTCTCAGAATCAATGTGTGGAGATGCCTGGCATTGTATATATACATCACTGAGCTGTGGCTTAATAATTCCTTTCCCTTTAGGGGTTCTGATGTTCCTGCATCTCAGCCACGCTCATGGCCTGGTGTTCCTGCACAAATACTGCTACTCTTTGCTCAGCTGACTGTACTTGGAGTATGCATTCTTCAATGACCTCCCTCTACATCACAACTCCATCATCCACAACAATTTCTGAGATATTGAATTGTATCCGTTTTTTCCTTACACTAATATTTCACGACCTTTCTTTAAGAAATATTTTCTGAACCCTAGTTAATATATTCTGAAACATTAATATGTAGAACTCTTATAATTCTGTTCTTTATATATCAAAGTTTCTATGTCCCAAGCCATAGTTATTCAGAGTATTTCATAAATAGTGAAAACTGTTATAATATCATATTTTAACTCCAGATATCAGTCCCAAATAGATTTAAAAAGCTCTTGAACTCACTTGCTTACAAGACAACACAGTGGTTGTTTGGTTAGGCTGAAACATTTTAAACATAAATAAGGCTCAATGTAAGAAGAGAGGGATGCTGATTTAAGAAAACTGACCGGAAGAGGTCATCACAAACACACGGTGGTTGTCTGATTTTCTTTTCATCTAACAGAGAGAAACAAAGAAAAAATCACTACTGAATTGACATCTTTCCTATAAATAATTATCTTAATGTGTACCAGGATTTTTCCTTTGAGCCCAACAACCAGCTCCCAAACCATAACACGAAGACTTCTTATGAGTTAAGAATGCTCGGCCTAGCTTAGGCTCATTCCTGGCTAGCTCTTCTAACTCAAATTAACCTGTTGCTCTTTATCTACCTTTTGTCTCGGGGCTTTTTACCTTTCCTCCTTCTGCATATCTTACTTTCACTGCTTCTCGTGTCTACTGGCTGGTGGCCCTGAGCGTATCCCTCTCTTTCTCCCTGGTTCTCGCTTCCTCCTCCTTCTCTTTCATTCCTAATGAGCCTAGATTTCTCCTCCTATTTATTCTTCCTGCCCACCAGCCTCCCCTTTCCCTCTCTGCCTAGCTATTGGCTGTTCAGCTCTATATTAGATCAAGCAGGTGCCTAAGGCAGGCAAAATGAAACAAGTGCAACAGACCTTTACATAATTAACCAAATGCAGCATAAACAAGAGCAACATGCTTTTACACAGCTAAAGTAATATTACATAAACAAGTGTAATAATCTTTGCCTAGTTAAAATAATGTTCCACAACATTAATGTGTTTAAAAAACTATATTGGTATGGGCTTCAGAATTTTTGATGCTGTTGAGATGCTGCTCCTGAAATTTGAGAGATCTGAATTACTATCTCAATTTTAAAATTTGTATCCAATACAATGTAAATAACATGTGCAAGGTACAATGAATGTTTCACCAATGAAACTTTTGAGCTACTTAGACTATAGGTTAGGGCATATTGGACAGAGACACAAAACAAATATTGGCTTAACCAAGATTAAACATTTTTCTCCAGTATGGAAGACCAGAGCAGAAGGATCCCCTGATTCATACATTTGTTATGAGTCTAGAGGTGTTATAACTTATGGAATATCACCCCTCAGCAAATGTATCCACCATCCAAAACTGCTCACCACTTCCAACACTCCATGAAACAGGAAGAGCAAAGGGAGCCACAGTGGTCACAGTGGTCGAGCTACATAAACTAAGAAGGGACATTGTCTTTGCTAGTGGTCCTGTGAGGCCATCTCTGTAGAGGAACCACAGAGAAAGGAGAAGCACATGGCAGATCTGCTTCTGAAGGCAGAGCCCACTTCAGGACTGTGGCCTCCAAATTACGACATGGCACACAAGCCTTCCCAAGAGGCTGCATTCTGGAATGACACATATCTAGCTGAAAATTCTTATTTAACGATCTCTGAAATTTAAAGAAGGAAAGATGGCAAAGCAAGGCCCCATGCTTATGGTGGAGAATGGAGAAACTAGAGATGCAGTGAAGGGTCTGGGAGTGACATGAGAGAGCAGGCCAGACAACAAACACGGCACTACTGAATAGGGCCGCCCTCAGCCCACAGGCCAGCTGCAACCTGGAGCCACTGTTGCTGCTCGCCCTACTGGGAGATGGAGATAGTGAGGCCATGGCACTGCCAGCAGGTGAGCCAAGCAGTTGACTCTACCAAGGACAGGGAGGTATGCAGTGCCATCCTGGAGCTCTCTCTGAACCATGCCTGTTACTGGCTGTCCAGCAACATAGTGCTGCCTTGAACCCAAGGTAGGGAGGTGTGCTGCTGCCTGGAGGTCTTGAGTCCTGCCCCTGGACTCTCTGCCTTGCCACAAGACCACCCTAACTCTGGACATCAGCAGGATATCTGAGACAAATCTCAGTAAAGGTCCAGTATTTATCATGCTTGAGAAACCAGAAACCTTGAACCAGACAAATGACTCTTTGCAATGAATATTTGCATGTGTGGTGGCTTGAATGAAAATGGCTCCCAGAAGCACATAGGGAGTGACACTATTAGAGGGTGTGACCTTGTTGGAATAGGTGTGGCCTTGTTAGAGGAAGTGTGTCACTGGGGTGGGTTTTGAAGTCCCAGATGTTCAAGCTGGACCCAGTGTGGCAGTCTCTTCCTGCTGCCTTTGAATCCAGATGTGGAACTCTAAGCTACTTCTCCAGCACCATGTCTGCCTGCATGCTACCATGCTTCCCACCATGATGATAATGGACTAAATCTCTGAACTATAGGGCAGCCCCAATTAAATGTCTTCCTTTATAAGAGTTGCCGAAGTCATAGTGTCTCTTCTAACACCAGAAAGCCTAACTAAGACAGCATGTAAAAGTTTTTGGGCAAAAAAAGATAACTGTGTGACACACTGAAGCTTGTAATGCCACTTTAACGAACAGATATACAATGGACAGGTGGGAAAGATGGAGGAACAGAGTGTACACTGTGGAGAGAGGCAGAACTAGAGATGCCATAACTGTGGCAGGTATGGGAGAAGGCTGCAATGTTGGGGACAGTGCAAATTGTTGTGGGTAGGGCTGACAGGGTGGTATGCAGTAGCCTGGAGCACACTCTGCCCAGCCACAGGAGCTCCCTGGCTCTGAGCAAGGACAGGACGTCTGAGATGAAGAACGGTTTACTTTCTGGATTCGGATTCCTCAAAAGACCTCCATGGTCTGTGCTGCAACCTGCCCCCCCACCCTCACCTCAGGCCATGTTGGTATTCATGATCTGTGCTGCAGGAGGGGGACATGCTGCTGCTGTGGTGAGTTGATGTCTGAGGTCCACATGAATGTCTGTGATGTGTGCCACCTCTGGAGGCCATGTTTATATCAGTGGTCCATGTTGCCACCAGAGGCCATGTGGATGTTAGTGGTCCCTGTTGCTACCAGAGGTCATGTGGATGTCCGTGGCCTGTGCATGCCACTAAACCATGTTGATGTCCAAAGTCCATACTGCCGTTGGAGAACATGCTGAGGTCTGTGATACATGCTGACACCAGAGGCCATGTGGAAGTCAGTGATCTATGCTGCCCCTGACTGTAAAGGACAAGGAAGCTTCTTTTGCACTGGTATGGATGACTGCAGACTCACAGTTGAGAATGAGAGACATAGAAGGCTTCTGTGACACTCTCTCTCGCCCACCCCCACATCACCCTACCCACCCAAAAAAAGAAACATTCTAGACAGTAAGCCTCTGAAGAGAATCCTTAAAAAGTGTGCTAGGGATCCTGAAGTGTAGCTCTTCACAGTTTATGGCTTCTGGTGGAGGTGAGGAAGAACTCACTATTCTTTAAGGGGCTGGCCGCTGGGAGTTTGACTGTGCCCAGTCACACAAACACACACACCCACACACACTGGCTCATATTCACACAGGCCCAATACCCTCATACATGCTAACACACACAGTCCTTAGAAGATTCCAGAAGCTGTGTGATTTTCCTGTCCACTCAGACTTACTGTTTAAGAAACAGTATGAGACAGAACCTTGGAGCTTCGACATAAGACTCCAAAGAACTGATGAGTTCTGTGTCCTGGACAGCTATTTCCTCTCTGTCCCTGTGCCTTGATGTCCAACATCATCCCACGGACAATCCTGTTAGTTTATGGACAGTCTACAAGGAACAGCTGAGACAGTGACACCTAGGGACACAAGGCTTTGATCCCTTTCACGGATAGCCTACTTCTTCCAAGAAAACTTCCTGGATTGTCTCAGCTCACACATTGACTCTCTTGTGTCTTGTGAGTAGCATATCTTTACATCAAATGTAGCATGGCCACCACTTTTTTCTCAGCTCCTTTCATGATAGATATTAACATTAATGATGAAAATAGAAACTGAAAAAATTACATAATGCGATATAAATACTATACGTCTGTGGTTTTTATCTTTGTCCCAGAATATAATCTATTGAGGCAAAAATTCTCTTTTCTGGGATAAAGTTAGTTAACTAAATATATAAAGGCTAACTCCATAATGAAAAAAATGACCAACCCCTCATAAGAGCATTAGAATATTTGTTAAAATAATGATTTCTATATTTACCTAATATCTGCTTTGTGTACTGATATTCTCTGCAAAGTCAAACATTTTCATTCTCATTTTTAAGTTATCAAATTAATAAATATAGGATTATATGAATTCACATAGTATGAGCATTCAAACATTAAAAGAATCTGATTAATCAGGGTGAGAATTTGGCATTTATTCTTTGTTTAGATTGAATAAAAGTTTAAAAGGGAATTGCTTGTACAATAATAAAAATATTGTCCCAAATACACTAACAGATTTTGTAAAAGCATAGCTAACATGTCATCATAGTATCAAACACACACAGGTTACATCAAAAGGCATAAGAAGCAGGGTACAGAGCTTGTTAATTTGTGAACTACATATATGTCATTTAGTCATGCTTTGACATGTATGTCAATTTTAACCTAAAATTAGAAGAAATAGATTATGCTCTTTAAAAAACACAAAATAATTATTTTGTTTCATTGTAGCTTTTAATCCTTAGAAGTCACTATAAAACAGTAAGGCTTCATTCATGATACATTCAATTGTTACTTGAATACAATTCTTGCCTCTGGTCCTGTGGAGGAAGGGAAAGTCTGAACCTTAAGAAGTAACTAAAGCTCTTCTCAGTGAATATTTGTGTACTGTGGCTTGCATGGAAGTATTTCGTCCTGTTTGAAACTTTACAAAATTGCACAGCTCGGTTGTGAATTCTTACCCAATGCCACGTTAATCTCAGCCGAGTCAGCAGAGTGACTGCTTTTTTGGGACATACGAAAATAATATTTTAGAGCCAGAAACGAGAATTTCAAGAAAATGAATTTCCACTTGCCAAAAATGACGATTAAGTTAGGCTTTAAGACTTCGATCATGTGGAAGTAATTTTATTTTTACAGTAAGCAACACACACTCTGGAATGTCAGACAGGCTTCATTCAGACCACAGGCCATTATTTCTTGTAAAAATTTAAAACATTTACTGACTTATTTTATGATCAAATTAAGGCAATTTAAAATTTTGTTAGTGTTGTTAGGGTCATCCTATTATGGGTTGAGAAATAATACGCATAGAAACTTCTGGAAACAATGTGTTACCAGAACAGTCATTTCTGTTTTATTAAAATGGCTGTACAGGATCCAGGTGACTTCATCAAAATTTCACTAAGTAGGGTCATCACCTGATCCGGGTGCTAACTCTCCTTATCATTATACATAGAACTCATCAGTGGTCTATCTATCCTGCATCTCTATAATTAGCTGCACTGAAATGCTGAGGTGACGCTGAATCACTGTCGCGTGGTGTGATTTTCTTGATATCCTCCCATAGACACTTGGCTGCGAACCAATCTCTAGCCAGTGCAGAACAGGAGCGCGTACCCAAGGCAAGCTGATGGGGAAAGGCTGCTGCTCGCCGCCGCACTGAATGCATTTTCGCTTCAGCTTCTCTCAAGCTTTGTCGTAAGGAGGGAGGCAGAGCACTTATTGAAACATTACCGCGAATACTGATAGCCAAATGGAGCTCTTGCATCTCTGGCTGTGTTTACTGCCTTTTCCGACACGACTTAATGGGTCTTTAAAATGAACTCTCCAGTTCCTTTGTTCTTCGTAAATGGAAAGTTCAGTTTTCAGGTTTGCCCAATTGCAGTTGGTGGAAAACCTCATTTGAATAATACTACAGCTTTCCTGCTTTGAAACTGTCCTTGGGAAAAGCCTGTGACATGTGTCCTCTGCATTTAGGATTGATGGGAGATATAGAGATAATGGAAAATGTACATTTAGCCCCTAAGGCTTGTGTGTTATTGCTAGAATGACCTTTGACTAAGTGGCCCCAGGCCTTCCTAGATTAACTGAAGGAAGAAACTGCAGAGTTGATAGAGAAGATTTATAAATTCATAAAATGATATGCCCATGTATTTTCATTTATTCAGTATACGGCTGTCGAAGGCAGTAGTCTGTTACACTGAGGACCAGAGAAAAGAATCCTAGGGACTCTTGAGACCAGATCTTGTGGATTCCATCTGCAGAGACTAATGTACAGTGTCTGATTTAAGACAATTTGCATAAAGAAATTGCAACTTTGTTTTCTCAGCTGCAGTAACTTCATTATAATTAACTGATTCTCAAAATAATGGAAACTCAAAAATAAGCTATGCCAGTAAATGTATGTAGCATAAAGCTTTCTGAGCCCAAATACTGTAGGCCTTCTCTCAGATGGAGCTTGACACAAATGGCAGACATGAATGAAAACAGTAATTATAAAAATTACAAACACAAACTCCAAGAGAACTGGAAAGGAGTGTGTCTGAAGAGACAGCAGTGAGGAACTGCAAAGAAGTGTGTGAGGAGACAGCGTGTCCCATGGTCACTATGTGAAGAGGAGAAAGGCTGCCGTTTAGAAAGGGAGTGGCTAAGGGGAGAGCTCCCTCCTCATCCCTGCTCACAGGATGCCAGTGGATTCATGTCTGGAGCCTTAGTGGTCCCCCTCTCTCTTCTATTGTGTTCCCTCACAGCCAAGGCCAGCTCCTCAGCTTGTGAAGCATGGAGTTATGTCCCGTTCAGCTTAGGCACAAATATGTCCTTGGCATAACTGAATCCTAGGCTGGAGTACAAACCCTTCTCTTCGACCACAAGATACTTTTTCCCAAGACTCAACACCTTTCATTACATTTTACACAATGCACACTATACACAACACAAATATACACTCCACACACAATACACACTGCACACATACCATATAAACACACTTCACATACACTTCAGATACAACACACACTTCACACTTACACATACACTAAATGTATATGCACATATATCTATATTCTACACAGATACTATACACACTATACAGAGAGACACTCCATACACATAGAACACACATACTACACACGTATCATACAGGCAATGCCTTTAGGGGTGCTTCTGAGAGACAAGAGCTCTCGGTTTAATTGATGCAGATGAGCATGCCAGTCTTCCCTTTGTGACTGCTGACAGTGTTGCTCCCGTTAAGGCAACCCTGCATGCCTCAAAGCAGCATAAGTGAATGGTTATAGTCTACAGAATTTGTCTTTATCATTTGACTTAGAGATATAATCCATCTGTTACCAAAATTTTTGTATGTTGCTATATACTCTTCAAGATTTATAGTTTCTCTCCATGACTGTGTGCCTTTTCTGAAAAGACCATATTTTTCCCAGTTTTTTATAACATTCACGTGGTTGTAAATCACATACGATAGACTAGTTCTGTGATTTATATTCCGTCCTTACACATCAATCAAATGACCCAAGTTAGTGCTTTATCATAATAATTTGATTACTGCAACTTTAAAATAAACCCCACTGCCTAGTGTTTCAGTTTCAGTGGCTTTGTCTTCAGGGTTATTAAAAATCATAATATTTTGTATTTCTATATTAATTTTAAAATAAGTTTCTCAATTTTCTCAGTAAGCAGTCTGTTATTGTTGCCTAAAGCACTGTTGGCTTCACCGACAGACTAGGGTGAGTGGAGTGCTTTCTTGTGACATTTCCAATGGTCTCTAACTAAATATGGACTACTGGGGAGCTTCTGGGGAACTGCAGCAGCCTGATATATTTCCTTAGATACAAAATGCTATCTGTCACTTCTGGAGTGATTAAAACACAGTTAATTTGGTAGTTTTTCTGGAAACAACTTTATTAAACTTACTTGTCAATATCTATGCCTTTTCTGTATATCTTAATAAATTCTCCCAAGTAAAAATGTCACAATACCTACGAGTAGAAGTTTGATTTTTTCCTTAGTGTCCACTACATTGTTTACTGTCCTTTGTCATCCTCAGTGGGACCAGAAATAACTTGATGCCACACAATCTCATTTGCTCTGTCTGAAATATTTAGTATTCTATTGTGATAATTTTCAAATGGAGAAAAGGTTGAAACCTCGGGCCCACCCCCTAAGCTGTCAATTAACAGTTTACACAGATCTGTAAGCAATTTAGTCAAATCTAATGTTCTTTATTCAACCATTCACTGAGTTTGTCTTGCAATGTAAATATAGTAAATAGTAAAAGCAGATTCCACATTTCTTACACATTGTTAAAGGAGAATTTCTTTAAAAAATGTCTTGATTAGTTCCATGCATAGGTCTGTTTGCCATTAAACAATTCACATCTTGACCAGTACACACACCTGTGGTGCACCTGACATCTAAGGAAGTCCCCCTTGCCTTTGCCACTCAACTCAGAGCCTCAACCCCACCCAATATTCCACATACCTCTTTTACTTTCAGTTTCTCCTATAAATGTACATAAACACAGCAAGTGTATATTCCTCATGCAGCATTCACTTCCCATATGATCTGAGACTAAATTCCATCATTGATCATCTGATTTCATTATTTCTTATTGATGACTAATATTCTTTCACAACGCTCTTTCAAAATGAATTTGTTATTGGATATAGAGTCTGGTTTCATGTTTGTTTATTATAAATAAGCCTGGTTTTGTTTGGTTATATTGTTTTTATTTTCAGGCAAAAACCACTGTGTAATCTTGGCCAAAACATGCCATGTGGAACAGGCTGCCCTCAAACTTGCAGTAATTCTCCTGCTTGGCGTCCAAGCCTGCACTGGCACATTGAAGCAAGCCTCTTGTGTATGTGTCTGTACAGGTAATTTTGCCAGCATCATTTGTACTTCTCAGTAGGTGAGGGGATCTTAATGACTGCATGACCTGGTGCATGAATACTGCTGCTTCAAGAGCATGTTTTATAATATGCATTTGGTTTCTCTCCACTAAATCTGTTTGTCCCAGATGCCCAGTACCAACTGTAGACAGATTTGATGGTGACATCTCATTTAGAGCTGTGTGTGCCAAGGTCTCTCTCTTTCTGTGAAGCGTCTGACTGTTGGTCTCTTTATTTGTTCTTTTCTTCTGAAGGAAACAGCCCCTCTGTTGATAGCTGAATGATGCTCTGATCTATGAGTACAGCAGGATAGCATTAGGAGTAATTTTATTATTACTTTGTTTTTATTTTTAAGGCCATTAGAATCTGGTTTTACACTAGGTCTCTGGGCTATATAGTCTCTGGTTCTTGGTCACCCAAGCAGTGTCAAGTATGGGCTCCATCTTGTGGAGTGGGCCTTAATCCAAATCAGATGTTGGTTGGCTACTCCCACAAGCTTTCTGCCGTCATTGCCCTATCAACTATTTGAAGAAAGAAATTGAAGAAGATACCAGAAGATGGAAAGATCTACTATGCTCATGGACTGGTAGGGTTAACATGGTAAAAATGGCCATCCTATCAAAAGCAGCTTACAGATTCAATGCAATCCCCATCAAAATTCCAACACAATTCTTCACAGATCTTGAAAGGACAATTCTCAAGCTTCATATGGAAACAGAAAACACACACACACACACACACACACACACACACACACACACACACACACGATCACTAAAACAATCCTGAACAATAAAAGAACTACTATAGATATCACCATTCTCAATTTCAAGTTGTACTACAAAGATGTAGCAATAAAAACAGCATGGTGTTAGCATAAAAACAGAAACAGTGATTAACAGAATAGAATTGAAGATCCAGACATAAATTAACACAGCTACTGAAACCTGATTTTTGAAAAGAAAATACAGAAATACACACTGAGGGACTGCCACACTTATTTCCATAGTGGCTGTTACAATTTTGCACTTCCACCAGTGATGAATGAGTTCTCCCCTTATTCTACATCCTTGCCATATGAGCTAAAACTTGTGTTATTGATTGTAGCCATTCTGACAAGTGTAAGATAGAATCACAAAATAGGTTTGATTTGCATTTCCTTGATGGCTAAGGAAGTTGAACCTTTCTTAGTGTTTATCAGCCATTTGAGTTTCCTCTTTTGAGAATTCTCTATCTAGATTCATACTCCATTTTTTCCTAAAATTTATGAAGGCAGTATTAATGAAGTTTCCAAATAATAAGTGAGATGAGTCCCAACTGGCCATCTCTTGTCACCAAATGTAATTTCTAGAACCTGGACTGAGTGACATCCAATTGAGTTGTTGGCCAAATGAGTCCCATGGAAATTCCCAGGCAATCTAGATTATTTCCAAGACAATGGCTGTTCTCCCTAAATTGATAGAAGGGCCCCATTGCTGAAGACAACACCCGCACAACTCATTGAACATGTAGAGGTCAAGTTTGTGCCTACCTGGAACCTCACCCCATGTTCAAGTGTCTTTGGTATGGGGATGTGTAGTCTGATTTTCTTCTGGGCTGCCAGCTCACAAATAAAAATGGAGTCTTTTTAATTATGAAAGCTTGGTCATTAGCTTAGGCTTGTCCCACTATATTTTATAACTTAAATGAACCCATGTTTTTACTAATCTACATTCTACCATGTGGCTTTTACCTTTCTCCCACTCTGTATGTCTGATTCATTCCTCATCTCATTGTCATCCCCACCTCTCTTCTTCCCAAAGTCTTCTCTGTCCTTCCAGGGTCCTGCTTAACCTCTTCCTGCCTAGCTATTGGCCATTAAGCTCTTTATTAAACCAATCAGAAGGTGCCTTGACAAAGACACATCTCCATCTCCACAGTGTAAACAAGTATTCTGCAACAGGAAGGTACTCTGCAGGCTACCAAAAGAGAAACATAAACAACAACCCAGCCACAAACCCTTTGTTCTGCAATGCTGTCTGCCTGGAAAAACATTTTTATGTCTTAATAATTTTTCATATATTTTATTTTATAGCCTCCCTCTTTCCTTCCTTCCCCATTCTCCTCCTCCTTCTCTTCCCTCCTTCCTTCCTCCCTCCTTCCCTTCTCTTCCCTCCTTCCTTCCTCCCTCCCTCCCTTCCTTCCCTCCTTCCTCCCTCCCTCCCTCCCTCCCTCCCTCCCTCCCTCCCTCCCTCCCTCCCTTCCTTCCTTCCTTCCTTCCTTCCTTCCTTCCTTCCTTCCTTCCTTCCTTCCTTCTGTCTTGACAGGATCTCACTATGCTGTACAAGCTGGCCTGGACTGGAGATCCTCCTGCCTCAACTCCAGAGTTGTAAAATGACAAGCATGTACAGTACAGCCAGCTTTCTTTCAAATATTGTTGTCCAAATTTTACTGACTCTGAGAAGTGAACTGAGAACTAATCTTCCATTTTCTCTTTACATGATTTTTGTATGTGATTCACAATAGACTTTCCCCATACCCAGTCTTCTGTAAGAATCTAATGTTGCATCTTAATAGTCTTCCAGAGAACAAGCAGCAATTTCCAAAGAAGTTAGAGGAGAATTAATCCTTTACCCTTGCTGTTTTGTTTTTAAAGTTATAAAGTGACATATGTTATCTCTCACTTTTGCATCTTAAATATTTTTTCAGTTATACTGTTTATTTCTACAACTGATCATGTGACCTTAGCTGGTATTTATAATTACCTTCCCCTACTACCCATTCTGTATTTCCTCCACCCTTAGCAAGTACCTCAGCAGATCTTGGCTCTTTTCCTGGAAAAATAACCCATACCTTCATTGCTTAAGAGTCTGTGCCCTTGGTCATTCTGCCTTGGTTAGATTATTGTAGTTTCCCATTGACTTTAATCACAGGATATGGTAGCACAAGGCATCTTAAGTCTCTTCATTAGTGCTGATAGAAGGCCATCACGTTTTCATTTTGAAAAGATGTATTATTTA
>CABHPP010111917.1:22835-40347 GCA_902168425.1 Peromyscus attwateri | reverse complement strand
CTGCGTCTTTCCCAGACCCTGCAACCTACCTATCCCTTCATTTGTAAGTTATGCCACTAAATAAATCTCCCTTTTAACTACGTGGAGTGGCCTTAATAATTTCACCAATATCTGGTGCTCACGTGGGGCAAATTCCAAAGGCCTGGGTGGCTCTTTTCTGTATGGCAAATGTGTTGCTCTGATTGGTTAGTAAATAAAACACTGATTGGCCAGTAGCCAGACAGGAAGTATAGGCAGGAGCCACCCAGGCCTTTGGAATTTGCCCCACACTGAAATTAATTAATACCAAGTTGTCATCACTGAAAACATATAAACACAAGCAACACTAAACAGACACAGCAATATCTATTAATGTATGTTTGGATATATATATATTTAAATATGTATTGAATATATGTGTGTGCCTGCATGTGTATGTGACAATAAAAACTAAACAAAAAAAGGTCATTAATATGAGAGAGAGGAAAGGGGACATGCAAGGGGTTGGAAGGAGAAGAGAGAAGGGGAAACCATGTAATTTCATACTTATTTAAATATGCAATTAAAATTTTAAATAATTTTTGAAAGTTAAAAACAAAAAAAATCTAAGGAATTAAAAATAGCACACTGAGATATTGTAAAGTAACTTTTAAAGTGAGATTTATATATGGCTAAATTTGAATCACAATGTCAGTTGACTTGCTGTACAAAAACCTTCAATCAATATATTTCCTGGGACTTCGAGCACTGGTTCTGTGTAATCACCCGAAATAACTGCTCAGTGTTTCTTCTTTATGACCTCCCAGGGAAAGGATCAGGCCATTCTGACAATACTCCCTCATGAATAAGGAATTACACACAGCTAAGCACTTTTTAAATGTATATTTCAGTTTTATAATAACAAAGCATGATATATGAATATGCATGATGAAGCAGCAGACATATAGTGAGAGTTCTGAATATAATTAATATTCATGTTAGGACCTGCATAGGTGGTATTTTTGAAGTTGGCATTTCCTTATGAATTACAACTTCTAAGTTCATATTTAATTTTGCTTAAATTTGTTTTGTTTTGTTTTGCTTTGTTTTGTTTTTTCAAGACAGGGTTTCTCTGTGTTGTTTTGGTGCCTGTCCTGGATCTCGCTCTGCAGACCAGGATGGCCTCGAACTCACAGAGATCCGCCTGCCTCTGCCTCCCGAGTGCTGGGATTAAAGGCGTGCACCAAAACCACCCAGGTTCATTTTGCTTAAATTTTATTCTACTAATTTTAGAGCAAAAAGTGTTGGTTTAGTTTTTTGAAACAAACAAAAAGAATTCTTCTGAAGATAAATTATAATTTATAAAATTTTAATTATAATTAAGAATTATAAAGTGTCAACTTTATAATTCTTTTTAATAAAAAAAAGATAATTGTTCAGTTGTAGTGGATTTGCAAATTGAGGTTTATACTTGCATGAGCAAAGGTAAAGTCTTCTTTGTATATGCATATATGCATAACAGGGGGAAAGGAGCAATTATTTTGAAAGCAGTTTACCAAGGTTTAATTAAGATAAAAATGTTGCATGATATATTTTCAGGGTATAACCAACTCAGGGCAATTAATTCTAGGGAAATTTATATAGAAAATTATTGGACAAGTTATTGAAGGCACAGAAGTATATTTAATTATGTATGGTCTTTCTACTCACACAGTTCTCTAAGAAACTGTGTCCTATATTTAAAAAGATTTATAAAGCGTTAGATAACCCAGGGTAAGAGCATGTGGAGAGACTCAGAAGACAAATTTTGGGAACAGATTTTCAGTGACAGTGAAAGCCATGCTGCTGTGGATAGAAGTTCTAGGAACAGGTGCAGAAAGATGGGCACATGGGAAAGCAGCCATGAAGCCTGACAGCATTCTGGGAATAAAATAATAATATTTGGAATTTATACCATACTTTTTTTTTCCTTTGAGCATTTAACACACATCAACTATTAATCATCAAACACCCACATGAATATTTCTTTCCTCATTATCACACTCAAAAATGATGAGTCGCTGCTTCTTTGACTACATAATACAAATCATACCTTTTTTTTCATTTTCACACTAAACTTTTCAGCAATTTTTGTCTTTTCATCTAAAAGTAATTACATCATTGCTCTTGGTGTTTTCAATAGACTCCACTGTCGTAAACAAATTCAAACTTAGATTTCTTATTTCTAAGATTTCCTTGGAGAATGCCATCAGGGTTTATTAAAAAGAATGGCTACGTCCCATTTGCAGAGGCTCAAAATTTGAGAGTATGTTACAGTTCAAGATATTAATAGACGAACAGAATATTGGAGATTTCTATAGTCCCAGTGGTAGTCACTGACTGACCATTTTACAAGGGCTCCCTAATCAGCAAACTCTGTGGCTTCTTCTACAGCTATATAAAAACAGCAGTAGTAGCTACATCACAATGAACCTGGGCCTTCTCAACTCCTAAATCTAATCCAAATTCCTGCATAACAAACATTTACCTCTTCTTACTGCTGCAGCAAAAACAAAAGCACTTAGCAATCCCCTAAGAAATAATGGAAGTTTATGAGTTAGTGTTTATAAAAAGGAGATGTTGGCAACAGCACTGTTGATTTTATAGGCATTTTACAAGAAATATGTACAAAAGCATGTCATTCCTTAGCTGTTTGTAGTTCCTTGTGTAGGGTTGAGGTTATCTGAAAACATACATACAAAAAAACATAAGGACTGAGCAGGTTGCATTTATATATTTAGGAATATATATGTATATACATATGTGCATGTAACAACAATTTATTAAGAGACCATGAATATGGAAGAGCAAGGAGGAGTATATGAAAGACTTAAGAGGAAGAAAGGGAAGGAGAAATGATGTAATTATTTTATGATCTAAAAAAAATAAAAAAATTTAGATTATTGAATCTACTCAAGAGATGATTAAAATTATTTAATGAGGACGTAGGTATATCAAGATATACCTTATACATATATGAAATTGTCAATGAATAAATAGAAGAGAGGGCAAGACTGAGAGGTGAGGAGGGTTGCGGGGGTGGAGAGGGACGGAAAGAAAGAGGGATAGAGGGAGGGACAGATGGAGACTGAGGACCATCATTCACCTTTCTACTTCCTAACTACACTATGATGTAATGTGGCAAGCCACCTCAGATTCCTACCATAACGAACTATGTTTTCCAGCTGTGAACTGAAATATAATTTTCAGGTTGTGCAATGATACCATACTTAAACACTGTAATAAAAAATGTAGTGCATGGCTGAAGCAGAAGCAAAGGCCCCGAGCCCTGAAAGAACTATGAAGCAGGGCAAGTACAATTAAAGCAAGCACTATACATTCATGAGGGGGTGGGCTACTGCCCCTTTGTGATACTGTTAATGTAACCTCAGAGCTGTTCTTTTTATTTTAGCTAAACCTCTTTGGAGAAACTTTGGGAAGAACCAGCATTGAGTCATTTTTTTTCATAATGCCTATTATAATACTAAACCCTATGAACCCTTTTTTTTTTCTCCTTTTTCCAAAGGGTATTGCTATGTACCCATGTAGTGCACACTGGCCTTAAACTCAGAATACACGCATCCCAATGTTCAAGATACTGTATTAACAGACATGGCACACTACACCAGACTTTATCTTTCCTCTAAGAAGATGTGATCTAAGATTTTAAATTGAACATGCTAAAAAATCTGTCCACCATCTTTCTTTTTACTCATGTAAATTGTTTTTACACTGAACATGCTCATAAATGCACACTTTAAAATGAGCGTACAAGGCAATGTGATATATATGACATAATATAAATACTATCTTTATTCAAGGGTAGAAGTACTTTGCAAATAACTCCAATGTTCTCCACATTTGTCGCAAGCATCAAACTCTTCTGTAGTCCTTGATCACCTGACTGTGTTTATTAGTTTCTTACTTAACAAGATGTAAGCCCATTGCCTTCTATAACTGCATCATCTGTATTATGCATTGGCAAACAAGATATGGTGACAGAAGAGGAGGTTGAAGACATAGAAAGAAACTAGTGGTATATAGGAACTTAAACATTTTATACTAATTATAAACCATTAAGCTAGAAAGTAAGATTACTAGGTCTAAGGTCAGTATACATAAAACAAGAAAGTAGAAAGATGTACTTTTAAGTGAACAAGTAAAATGTCCTCGCAAGTAATCATGTTATGAGAAAGGAGATGTATAGGGATGCAGAAGAGGTAAGATATTCAATAGTCAAAAAAGGCCAAAAGGATTTTGAATCAAGTTCAACCCAAAAGCAAATTATACAATATATTTAGAGCTATAAATTTGGATTTAATTCAGGACTAAATGCTTGTTTTAAACATCAGGTCCAAATATTTGTCATAAGAAAACAAACAATTCATTTCAATGGATTTCACAAAAAGCACATCTCAGCAGGGAATTTTCTAGTACTACCTAATTTTTGATCACTGCTCTTCCACCTGAACAGATGGGAAATTCCTCCTTCTAATCCAACCGAGGTCAGAAACTTGAAGTGGGAAAAAGTTTCTGGTAGTGGTTTACAAAGGCTGATTATCCTCTCCAGAAACACAGTGTGGGAGGATTTCAGCACATACTACACAGTCAGGCTCACTGTCACTACTACCACAGACTACCTATGATTAAAAAAAAAAGAAAATGCCCCATTGGAAAACAAAACTAGAGTCCCAACTTAAATAAACAGCAGTAATTGATGCTTTCAACATTCCCAGCCTAATGGGCAGGATTTCCAAATTGCCAATAACGAGCAGTGATAGGAACATATCCCCTTGTTCTTGAATTAAATGATGTAAATGTGAGAGACTTCTGACTACCTTTTCCCTGCTCTGGGAAAACATACATGTAGAAGTTTTCATTTTAAAAAGCATTCCACCCTTTAAAACATAACGTTCTCACCACCTTGCCTTTTATTGTGTTTTTCTGTTTCCTTCCCCTTAGTAATAAAAAATAATAGACATGCTTATTTGTGTTTACCCAAAGAAGAATTGTTAATATGAAGATTTCAAGTCAACTCCTTTGTTCTCCTGATAGCTTCAACAGAAATCTATCTGTGTCTTGGCCCAAGTAGGAAGATGTAGGGGAAAAAAAAAAAGACTATGAAAACAGGCAACACAGGGAAAGAGGAGACAGAGGAACAATTAAGAATACAACTGAGGCTTTAATCCCAGCACTCAGGAGGCAGAGGCAGGCAGATATCTGTGAGTTTGAGGCCAGCCTGGTCTACAAAGTGAGTTCCAGGACAGTCAGGACTGTTACACAGAGAAACCCTGTCTCGAAAAACCAAAAAAATAAAATAAAATAAAATAAAAAATAAAAAAAAAAGAATACAACAGGGACACGGACAAATAAAAATTACTTTCGGGCCGGGCGTTGGTGGCACACGCCTTTAATCCCAGTACTCGGGAGGCAGAGGTAGGCGGATCTCTGTGAGTTCGAGGCCAGCCTGGGCTACCAAGTGAGCTCCAGGAAAGGCGCAAAGCTACACAGAGAAACCCTGTCTCGAAAAAAAACAAAAAAACAAAAAAAAAAAAATCACTTTCATATCATCTCAGAAAGTATCTTTAAAATGGTCTTAGCATTGTTCCAGCAATCAAGCAGGAAGGGTACTGTGGAAGACTGTAAGTGAGGGGGGATGAGGGAGTGTTCAAATCTTTCAAGTCTAATCTGGCCAGGACTTGAGGACTGTCTGCCTGAGAGATGCACCCTGACTAAGGCTGGCTCTCCAGTCTGTGTCTTGTGAGAAAGTAAGGAGAGCACTTTGGCGCTGACTGGTATGTGCAGAGTAAAACTTAAACAGTTCTCAGTGTCCCTATCAGAATGATGGGTCTGCCTGAAGGAAGCAACAAGTTGTTTCTAATTGCATAGTAATTCAGAGATGTTTTCTTGCCACTCATTTTTCCCCAATGATTGAATTTGAAAAATGTCAATCTACTTAAATGCTCTCTACTCACTCTTTTGTTACACTGAAATCTCATATAGATTCTTCTATAGAGATACCAATTGCCCTGTTGGAAACAGATAAATCTGAAATAGACATTTACCAATTCAATTTGGGGAATCCATCAGACACTGTGCAGTGAGATAAGAACAATGATCCCACTTGTATTTTCCATAAGCCACCATGGGAATCACACAGACAAATATTTCTTTGGGGTATTTCAGGATGGCAATTCAGAAACCTTGCAGACATTTGCAAACACAGGATTAACATTAAAAGATTGCCTTTTAATGAAAGAAAATACATGGATCTACTCTAGACCACGGGACAGGCTATTCTGCCTGGTATCACCTTTCTTGATTAAGAAAGATCCTTTCACAGAAAGAAGAGATTAGGGACAGGATACCTGGTTGAGCAAAGACTGTCACAGAAGAGCTCATCTCCACAAGCAAACATCCCTTTCAGCTTACACATATTCTCCCGTAATTCTCCATAGCCTGCTACCATCTTCCATAGCACAGAAATCCAGCTCAGACCTTTGGTTTAGCTCTAAGATTAAACTATCTTACTTGCCCCTGTTTGACCCCCTTACTGAAAGTTTGTGGCTTCTCTGCTTAGGTACATAATACATCTATGTTTTCCTTTGCCAATCAATTATGAATTTATGTTTGACTCAGCCATTGAATTCACAGAACCATCCCTAATCTAACCCTAGTGAATTATGTATTTACATTCAAAAGCATATCTTTTAATAATAATCTAATATAAATATATCATTCTGTCTATACAGGGTTGTATCCTTCAAAGAAATGTAGTCTGTAAAGTTAGAGTTGAGACCAGAATCCCAGTTTCTTAACTTTCAGTTTAGAATCTGTAAACTACAGAATGGCCATGCTGGCTAGGCTGCTGCAGATTTGCTGTTTCAACACCCACTATGTACTACACAGAGACAGAGACACACAGACATACGGACACACACACAGATAGACAGACAGACACACACACACACACACACACACACACACACACACACACACACCAGACTCTAGTATCTCTGTCATTATATTGCCATCCTGGTACATACCATCATTTGTTAACTACGTTATAAATAATGTCAAATTAACTCAATTGAAAATACTTTCACACAAAATTCATCAAAACGCAACAGCTAAAAAAGCCAGGAAAGATACTGAATTCTACTATTATTGATTCTGTTAGTAAAGTACTAAGCTACTTGAAAAATTCAACTTTAGGTTTAAATTGAAGCAAATTATTCACTTTCCAAAATGCTGTCTTAGTCTAGCAGTGCTAGCCTAACAGTCAAATTGCTACACAATCTGGTACCAATGCCATTTCTAATCTCATTTTCTATAAATTTTGATTCAGTGTAACACATTTTAAATCCCCTTTATATGACATGAATGTGATTAGTTATGAGTTAGTATCTTTCCCTGAGATGACAGTGTCCTTAAAAACATTTAAGTTCCATGATGGACACCTAAATAGTAGGAATGAAAAGACAAATTCAAGAAGGGTGCAGACAGAACTGGATACCATTAGCATAGGCCACAGATACAAGCATCACACACAAAAACTAAAGCTATTGGGATAACATACAATAATTCAGTATTTCCACAATCTTTTGTAACTTAAGAAAGATAATTAAGTCTTATAATAACAAAGAATAAAACTATTAAAAGAAGATACTTTCGTTTAGGTATAAAAAGCCAAAAACTTCAGAAGGTTTCTTTGTGGAAAAAGAAAGAAAGAAAAAAAGAAAGAAAGAAAGAAAGAAAGAAAGAAAGAAAGAAAGAAAGAAAGAAAGAAAGAAAGAAAGAAAGAAAGAAAGAAAGCATTAAAAGTAGGGCTCAAGAAGCTCAATGATAGGGGCAGAAGAGATGGTGTATTTGCTAAAGGTACTGGCTGCTTTTGAGGACCTGGGTTCCGCTCCCAGCATCCACATGTCAGCTCACAGCCATCACAACTCCAGCTCCAGGAAATCCAATGCCCTCTGTAGGTACCAGGCATTGTGGACATACATACATGCAGGCAAAACACTGAAACATATAAAATAAAATAAAACATTTTAAAATTTTAAAAGCAGCAGAATTATAAAAATGGAAAGAAAAAGAACTGGGGCAGTCATGATTGATTATTATAGGACCAAATAAATAATATTGATAAAATATACAACTAGTAACTGAATCTGAATTTCCAAGAGTGAGCAGAATAAAGTAGGCAGAGAGAAAGGGAGGGCCAGGGCTAGAAAAAGAAAATTAGCTGGGCAGTGGAGGCGCATGCCTTTAATCCCAGCACTCAGGAGGCAGAGCCAGGCAGATCTCTGTGACTTCGAGTCCAACCTGGTCTACAGAGTGAGATCCAGATCCAGGACAGGCTCTAAAGCAACACAGAGAAACCCTGTCTTGAAAAACAAACAAAAACAAAACAAAAAAAAAAAAAGAAAGAAAGAAAGGAAGAAAGGAAGGAAGGAAGGAAGGAAGGAAGGAAGGAAGGAAGGAAGGAAGGAAGGAAGGAAGGAAAGAAAAAGAAAATTAACAAAAAACAGTAGTTTCCTCTTTCTTCCCATGTTCTTCAATATGAGAAATGTTATACCTTTGTAAATTACCAGCATAAAATATAGGAAAAAAGTCCCCATGCCTACTGATCTTTAGATGTTACAATATGCCAGAAATGGCTTATTTGTCCTTTGCAATTTATATTTTACACAAAATTCTCAAATTGTTCACTATCTTAAAAAAGAAAGAAAGACTCCAGAGACCTAGTATATCAGTTAGGGTTTCTATTGCAGTGATAAACACCATGGCCAAAAGCAGCTTGGGGAGGAAGTGATTTGTTTCCCCTGTATCTCCATATCACAGTGTACCAGCAAAGGTGGCCAGGGCAGGAACTCAAAAGGGCAGGAATCTGGAGGCAGGAGCTGATTCAGAGTCTATGGAGGAGTGCTGCTTACTGGCTTTTCTTCATGGCTTCTCAGTTAGCTTTCTTATAGCACCCAAGATGACCAGCCCAGGCATGGTACCACCCACAATGGGCTGGGCCCTCCCACATCAATCACTAATTTAAAAAATACCCTAAAAGTATGCCTACAGACCAATCTCATGGAGGCATTTTCTCAATCGAAGGTCCCTCCTCTTAGATGACTCTAGTTTGTGTCAAGATGACATAAAGCTAGCCAGCACACAGAGTTAATGTTTAAAACACAGCAATTTTGCTAACAAATGAAGAAAAATTATATACCAAGACAAATGATACAGAATTAGTTAGTTGAGGCTAATCTGTGACCTGAAAATATTATGATGAGATGGTGGTAAAAAGCTGAAAAAGAAAATATATTCCAGCATTAATATTAAAGGCCATGAAGATGCTGCCTACCAATTAATTTGTGATACATCATCAATTGTGAAATGTATCTTAATTTCAACTGACTACTTCAAAAATATTTGAGAATGAATATAAGATAATTATAGTCCAAAGAAAGCATGGTGGCATACAGCTGTAATGCTACCATACATTATATAGAAGCACAAGTAGAGAGAGTGAAAGACCTGCCTGGGCTAGCCTGTGCTACATAGAGTTCAATCTGGAGATAGACAGATAGATAGATAGATAGATAGATAGATAGATAGATAGATAGATAGATAGAAGATAGATAGACAGATAGAAAGAAAGGTAGGTAGGTAGATAGACAGACAGATAGATAAATAAATAATAAATAAATAAATGGCTGAGGATAAGGCTTGGTGAAAGAAAATTTCCTAGCATTCCCATGGCTTTGATCTCCAGCACAAAAAGAGAAAGTTGGTAGGGGGGTCACAAAGACATTGAGAGGGAGGAGAGAGAATTAATCTTAGTATATTGTATTTCAAGAGCAAATGTTCTTCCAAATTCTTCCTCCGATAAAATGCTAGGAATTGGCTTGAACTACACACTAAATGCTACCATAGACTGCTCAAGGTGTTTCAATAGATATGGTTCAGTATGCTAAAGCATTAACTTGCTAAGAGTCAAGTATTGTATTTAATATTGGGCACATAATTTCCATCACTGAGAGATAATGGGAAGAGCTACAGAAATGATGTATAAAGTACCTGAAAACTTCTAGGCACTGACTTGTGAGTTTTCTTCTCTTTGTTCATATTTTCCTCAGTAATTCACTCTAGTATTTTATCATCTTGCCAGAAGTTACTTGCTCCCATTTGCCAAAATACCTTCCTGTTGTTGCTACTCAGTCCTCTTTATGAAATCTTATAAGTAAACAAAATGCCTTCCTTCAAACAAATACAATGCAAATGAAGAAATACTCTTTCAAACACATGTCATTTTTAATGACTTTATTAAATCAAATTACTGTAATGTAAAGGAATCATAGTAACCCATTTAATCTTATTAAATAAAACACACAGTGATAGTTGGAGAGTGGGCTCTTGTAAGACAAATCAATATACTATTATTGTATGAACTAGTTTCTGTGGTGCACAAAAGACTTCTCTTACAGACTGATAAATTAACAAGATAAAGGAAAATGAATTGTATTGAGTATTTTTAAGGGGAAAAAAGCATCAAAAAACTTAAATGTGAACAACACAAGCGTCATAAAGGGCACTGAAGAAAGCAACATGGCAAGTATAGGTACATTAAACACATTTTTTAAAATTCATGAAGCAAAACAAAACACTAAATTTCAAAGAACAATTAAGCAAGTTGCCAAAAGACAAAATCCTTAGGTGGGATGTCAATCAGTAACACTGAGCTGACAACTGTGCCTTAATTAATTTTGAAACTGTTTCCAATTAGTTAGTATAGAACACTAGAGGCTTCATGCTGCCTATGACTCAGTGCACTGACTCATCCACCAAAACTTTTCCTACACAAGAAATATCCAAGCACCCGCCAGGACGCAAGATCAAAAGGAAAAAGGGTTCACCAGCCTGCTCAGTTAAAGCCCTGTGATAAATTTAGATGACCAGGAGGATATGAAACAACTTTCCAGAAAGTTTCATCAGTCAAAAATAGCTTGAGATGTTTGATTTGTTAACAAGACAATAAAAACTCATTGCTTAGTATTAAATTTTGCAAATATAACTATAAAACTACTAGCTGTTTTAAAGTTACATAGAGGGTATAAATAGCATAATATTAAAGGGTTTATTTAATGTTATCTAGTCCTCATATTAAAAATAGTATAAAATACCTGGCTTCTTAAAATAGCAGTGGAAATAAAATTTAAACATGACCAAAAGCCTAAAACTATCAACTGTAATTTTTCATACATTGATTTCACATTTAGTTTATTCTCAGTATGATCTAAGATTACTATGCTAGAAGTAATCTAAATGTTTTAAATGGTTCCTTAAAGAAAATAAAAAAGACCAACCAATAAATGGGAGTTTGGTCTTGTTTTTAACTTAAAGGTTTCATTTGGTTGGTTGGTTGGCTGGCTGGCTGGCTGGCTGGTTGGTTGGTTGGTCGGTCGGTTTTATTTTCCTTTGAGAATATCACACATGAGTACCATAGTTAAATCACTGACAACCCTCCCTTTGCCCTCCAACTCATCCTACTCCCTCTCACACTCACAACCCCTTCCTAATTACACATATACATTTGTATACGTGCAAGCATGTCTGTGTGTCTGTGTGTCCTGCTCAGTCCATTAGATTTTGTTCATATGTGAAGGTACTTAGGGCTGACTACTAGAAAATGGATAACCTATCAGGAACTAGGCCCTGGAGAAGCCTGATTCTTCCATTCCCAGTATCCCTTAATTACCTGTAACTCTTCATCTAGGGGTAGGGCCTTGTAAGGTATCTCCCATTCACATTGGCATGCCAACTGGAGTCATTACACAGGTCTTATTTAGGTGAGTATATTGTTGAGATTTCTTTTTTGTTTGTTTGTTTGATGGATGTAGCTTCCCTGTCATATAGAGAAGACTATATCTCACATCAGATGTCCTGATCCTCTGGCTCTTTCAATCCTTCCACTCTCTTTCCTGTGGTTTCCTATTTGTTGTGGTTGTATCAACCAGGGTTGGGCACACAATGGTCATTTTGAAGCATGGTAGTTCTGTAATTGTCCCTATCTGCTGCAAAAAAGAAGCATAAGAGATCTACATTCATCTGTAGGTAAAAGGATAATATTTGGAATGCAGTTAGAAATTATATCAATTAAGAAAAGTGGCCATGGTAAATTCTCTGCCAAGATCTATGGTCTCACCAGCAATAGGAGCTGGCTAGTTTTATAAAACTAGACATGAATTTTTTCCTATTGAGTGGCCTTAAGTCCAATTAGATGTTGGCACCCCCAAGATAAAAGTGCCACTATTATACCCTTGAAGATATCTTGCCTTGGTTTCATAGGCTTAAGGGGGGGGTAGAGGGAGGAATAACAATGATTGCTTTTCTCCTTTGGCATTTTGCATAACACTATTCAATACTATGAGAGCCATTCTTCAGGGAGGAAGCTTCCAAAGCAATTACAGCAGGATTCTTCCAAGTCCTATGTAAAACATGTGTGTAGTCTTCAGCAATAGGGTCCTACACTCAAGTTCTGGAAGGCAAAAGGGCAAAGGGAATAGTTTATATTATTTGGGGAATCATTTCAACTCCTTTGACCAAAAACTCAAGTAGTGGTTTCCAATTCTGACAGTGAATTTTTTTGTTTTTTATTTTTGTTTTTAAGATACTAGGTAACCCTGATCCAGAAAGACAAACACAACACCATATGTACTCACCCATAAGTGGATATTAAACATTAAGCAAAGGATAAACAGGCTACAATCCACAATCCCAGAGAAGCTAGGTAACATGAAGGACCCAGGACATGCATGGATTGCCCTAGGAAGGGTTAATAGATATGAACTCTTGGGTAAACTGGGAAGGGGGAGGGGAGAGGTGGAAGGGATTGGGGAGGAGAACCTGAGGAAACTGGATGGTCTAGTTGGGGGAGGGACAAAGAGAGAGAGCAAGGAAAGAGATATCTTGATAGAGGGAGTTATTATGGAGTTAGGGAGAAATCTGGTGCTAGGGAAATTACCAGGAATCCACAAGGATGACCCCAGCTAAGACTCCTAGCAATAGTGGAGAGGGTGCCTGAATTGGCCTTCTCCTGTAATCAGACTGGTGGCTAACCTAATTATCATCACAGAGCCTTTACCCAGTAACTGATAGAAGCAGATGCAGAGATCCACAGCCTAGCACCAGGCGGAGCTCTGGGAGACCAGTTGAAGAGAGGGAAGCGGATTATATGAGCAAGGATAGTCAAGATCATGATGGGGAAAACCACAGAGATAGCTGACCTGAGATAGTGGGAGATCAGGGACTCTAGGTCAACAGCTAGCAAGTCTGCATGGTACCAAACTAGGTGCTCTGAATGTGGGTGACAGTCCTGTGGCTTGGGCTGTTTGTGGGGTCACTGGCAATGAAAGCAGGATTTATCCCTAGTGCAAGAACTGATTTTTTGGAGCCTATTCCTTATGGAGGGATACTTTGCTCAGCCTTGAGGCAGGGGGGAGGGGCTTGGTCCTGCCTCAACTTGATATGCTAGACTTTGTTGACTCCTCATGGGATGCCTTACTCTGAGGAGTGGATGGGGGCTGGAGTGGGGGGGAGGGGGAGAGAAGGAGGGAAGGGGGAGAACTGTGGTTGGTATGTAAAATGAAAAAAAAAACTTTTAAAGAAAAAAGAAAAACAGATACTCTATGGCTCTTGTGGAGAGAATCATCACTCCAAGTGGTACAACTTAATTTAAACTATGTGTGTGTATACACATTTACATAAATGTTATATATGTATTTTAATCAAACATAAAATAATATTTCCCTATGTCTTTTCCAAACACCCTTAGAGTCATTTCTTCTCCATATTTGCCTCTCTCTTTCTCTGCCTGGTTGAATCTCCAACCATTTCCTCCTTTATAGTAATATCTGCTTTTTCTATAAAATGTGATTTTACCTAATTCACTTTATAAAAGCACAAAAATATATAGGAAATTATTTTTGAGGTTTTAAAATGCTTTGGGGTTGAGAGAATAGACTGAATACACCTTGGTTAAAAAAGAAAAAGAAGAAATGTTCACTGTCTAAAAGTAAAATAAAAAGGATCCTGTGTTTTGGAAACATAAGGTACTAGAGAAGCCACAGACAATCTTAACATATTGCAGAATCTAGAAAATCTAGTGAGAAATAAAGTTAACACTAAATCTACAAACAATTTAATCTTACATGTCATGTGACTATTTTTCAGTATCTAGATTTTTACAAAAAGATAAATGTATGCAAATGAACATTCCAACAATATAATCAAAACAAAAAAACAAAATCAGCAATGAAAATACATATTCAATGAAAAATGTTTCTTGTTGAAGATAGTTAAGAACCATACTATAAATTATTAATTATAACATGTTATATTACTTTATATTTTTACATTCAAATAAATGGTGATCTTTTACCTATTAAAGTAGACTTGAAATTCCCTTAACATTGTAAAAATCATTTTATCAACATGAATTCCTTAATATGAAATTAAAAGCTCAAAGAATAAAAGACATTAAAATTTCAGAACTAGTATCTGATACTCTCTTTGTGTTTAGTTTTATTTATTTATTTTTTTTTATGTGTATGGATGTTTTGCTTGCAGGAATGTCTACATGTCACATGTGTGCCTAACATTCTTGATAATAAAGTAATAATGCCCAAAGTAAAGTAAGTGTTCTTACTTCTATGGCGATCATAAAATTTTAAATTATTTTTAGAAATAACTTGTACCAAGGGTAGAGAAGTGCTTATAAACTGACATGGGTAAGATAATTTCTTGATGTGAATTAGCTTTTTATCCTTGAGCTACTAATGTTGAGGGAGAGATACAGGCCACTCTATCATTTTGGACATTTCCATGCTGTCTGGCAGCATGATCTTTAAAACATATCATTGGTAATTTTTTAAAGGGAAAATAAAGACATTGCAACATCAGGCTCAAAATCATAAAACCTCCTCACCATTCTGATGATACTAAAGCATGTCTAAGACTAGATAAAAATACCTATTTCCTCATAATTCATATCAATGTTTTAGTAGTAGAAATCTTTCTTGAAAATTGAGATAATATTCAAGGATAATTCAGTACAAAGTAAAAAGGTAAAGAAATGAGAATGGCAAAAAAGAAAGAGATGGCAATAAAGTCAGGCAAATTTTAAAAAGTATAGTCAAAATCAACAGCATGACTAATCAATGGCATGATTATTACTCAAAGCATATGACACAAAATGGTTATGCCCTTTGATAAGAGCAGTAAACACAATAGTGGGTTCAAGAGTTGCATTAGCTTTCATGGCCATCAGTGTGAGCTATAGTGTAACAATGAACCATAGTTCAGGGGAAACAACTTAGGAACATCAGCCTGATACAGTAAAAGAACTCTGTAGTCCTTCATACATTTAATCTCCCCCTGAGATGTTTTATAGACATTAAGTGACACCGAGTTCAAAGTTATAACCTTGGAGAAGGATCTCAAGTTTAGAGATTTTATGTTATTTGCTAATGACTATGTCTATGTATTTTGACAATAAGCTAAGCAAGAAATGTTGCTATATACTAATGTAACCTAATGAGCCTAATGAGAATACCTGTCTGAATTAATTAAAAAATATTTACTGAATCCCATTACTTAAACAGTAAGCTAGCAGTTACTGGAGACATAGTGTTTAACTTGCCTCCCAGGCTTCTGGAGGTTGGAGTGCATTAGGGACCTCATTTCAATTGAATTATCACAGCAGTAGGAAAGACGATAATAGTATATCAGGTCCTGCTACAGAAGACCTAACTTGGAACTGAAATGTCAGTAAAGGTTTTGCATAGAAATCTGCTGTGGACCAACATAAAAGTCAGTCCAGAAGTTCCAGTCAGAAGTCAACAGATTTTAATATCCCAAATACGCTAGCCCTCCGTAACCTGGTCATTAACAATCAGAATATGATTTCATCTACTAAATGAGAAGAAAAATTTCAACTGAGTTACATGACAGAAATCATTACTGTACCCTGATGGCAGTGTTCTCTGACTCTCTTATCCATAAGTCATCTAAAGTATATGTGGCTTTGGGACCCTGATTTCTCTTATCCTCCAATGCAAGGAAATCCCAATGTTGTCAAAGTGGGCACAATTAATTAGTGCCAATTAAAATAATACAGAACAAAGAATAAAAGGCGAATGATTAGATGTGAATAGGGGTAACATCTCTAGGAGTTTTACAAAAGGAAAAGAAGAGGGAAAGAGGCAGGGAGGGAAGGAAGGAACGAGAAGAAAAAAAACACTGCACTTATTAAAGACAGGTTAAGGAAGGGAATAAGAGCAACATTAAAAATTACTGCTGGGAATCGAGCATTCTCTTTGTTTTTGAGAAATATACATAAATAATATGTTATTTTGAAATGATTTTTGCTTTAGTGGACTCTGTTTTTTTAGCCAAACGTTTGTGAAGGAATGTATCACATGCATTATGGTAATAAAAATCCATTCTGACTTAAAATAAAAATCCACAAACTGTCTTGTGATAAGATTTCTCATTTAGGTCCTAATTATATATCTGACTCCTGAAACTCTAATGAGGGTATCTGTAAAGCTAAAATGATGTCCAAATCAATATAGGAGATCCTATCCTCAACGAAATACAAAGCAAAATAAATTAAAAAATAAAAACATTTCCATCCATTCATCCCATGAATAACAAGGCCCAAAGTACCTTAAACTTAATAACCTTTTCCTCGTTTATCATCCCCTCCCCATACGCAGTTTCCTTTGCATCCTTTCAAATCTTCCCATCTCTTACCATTTAAAAGGGCTACTTCTCCAGTCCAAACTGTCATCTTTCAGTAAATAAACAATGTGACCTCAGGCATTGCATGTTCTGACCTTTCTCCATCTCTTCTTTACTGTCTACATTTAAACCACATTTGTCTTTCTGTTTCTCAAAAGTGCCCGGCCTTTTCCCACAATGGAGCCATTTTACATGCGATTCCCTTCATCAGAACTGTTCTTTCCTGTTCCTTGACTCTCAGCTCACAAGACTTGCCAAAATACACATATTAAACTGGAAGTCTTGTTAGCCACTCTCATAACGGCACATCCATTCTTTTATTATAGTCATTACAGTTGAAATTTTACTTTGAACTGATTATGTACAACTTTTCTATGCTCACTCTCAGATTTAAATGTTATAACAAAGATTTAATTACCTCAGAGTTTCTGAATCAGGAACTCAGAGCAGTTTAATCAGGTGATTTCACATGTGACTCTTATACAGTTGCAAGTCACTGTGAGCTACAGATGCATTCATGTAGACTGTTTGAAACTAAAAGATCAACATCACCCATGAAGGGCTGGAGACCTTAGGAGGAATTCTCTTCTACCTTATGGGAGACAGCTCAGTGATTGAGGATTCACTTAAAGTACACAAGTCCCTCCAAGTTAAATGTCCATCACCACAAAAACAGAGAGAGAGAGAGAGAGAGAGAGAGAGAGAGAGAGAGAGAGAGAGA
>CABHPP010111917.1:0-22735 GCA_902168425.1 Peromyscus attwateri | reverse complement strand
GAGAGAGAAGAGAGAGAGAGAGAGAGAGAGAGAGAGAGAGAGAGAGAGAGAGAGAAAAGGAAGGAAGGAAGGAAGGAAGGAAGGAAGGAAGGAAGGAAGGAAGGAAGGAAGGAAGGAAAGAGAGAGAGAGAGAGAGAGAGAGAGAGAGAGAGAAAGAAAGAAAGAAAGAAAGAAAGAAAGAAAGAAAGAAAGAAAGAAAGAAAGAAAGAAAGAAAGAAAGAAAGAAAGAAAGAAAAGAAAAGAAAAGAAAGAAAGACTGTTACGAGAATTCTGTCATCTGTTGGCTAGTCAATTGAAAGTAGCGGCTTGGCCCAAAGGGCAGAGGGTTTTTTTGTTTGTTTGTTTTTGCTTTTTCAAGACAGGGTTTCTCTGTTTAGTCCTTGATGTCCTGGAGAGATCCCAAGTGCTGTGACTAAAGGCGTGCGCCACCACTGACTTTTATTAAAAAAGATATATAATTTATTTTTATTTTATTTTCCTTGCTGTTTTTCCAGAAGCCCTGGGCCTACAGTGTGACGGGTGTGAGCTGCCTTATGGGTGCTGGGAATCGAACCTGGGTCCTCTAAAAGAGCAGTCCATCTTAGAAGAGTAGTCTATGCTCTTAACCACTGAACCATCTCTCCAGCTCGGGGTGGAGTTTTATTAGAGGGTACATGAACTGAATAAGAAGCGGGACGAGATGCGCGGTCTCTTGGAAGGTGGACAAATGTGCAGTGAGCCATGGGAGGAAACGTGGCTGGTGGTTGGTTCGGGTGCCCTGTCCTCCTTGGGGACGAAGAAGCGGTGATGGCGGCATCAGTGGTGGCACAGCAACCGGTGCCCAGTTTGGATTCTTCGTTCTGTCTTGTAAGTATTATGAAAGGATTTATACTGAGATTAAACCGTAAAGTAATGCTCTGGCTTCCTTCTTTAGAAGGCCTTTCCTCAGCTTCCTAAGAATCGCAGTGGCATAGCAGCTGTCCTTCCTCCAAGAGACAGCATGAGAATTTTGATTCACCCATAAAAGTCCAACATCATTTATACAAATATTTAATTAATTATAGTGGTCAGCCAAATTCAATATGGGAAGGACACATACAAATTTAACAACAGGAGAGAGAAATAAAGGGACAGATTCTTGCAAAATAGCTACCATGCTGTGTTAATAAAAAATAAAAAAAAATTTTACAACCTTTCAAATCCACCAATCTCTCCCCATACTTATACTACTCTAATCCAAACTCTCACCTTTTTAAAATATTCCCCTAATATATTAAACTCAAGGACCTATACTTTCGTGACTACAGTGAGCTTGAGATTGCCTTATAATGTTGTACCTGCATCAGAACACCCATCCCCAAGGTCAAGGCACTGCATTTCCTGCCATTTAAGGCGTTTTTTCCTAAAGCAATCTACAGCTACTTTGCACTTTTTTTTTCTTTTGTTTGTTTGTTTGTTTGTTTGTTTTTTCCAGACAGGGTTTCTCTGTGTAGTTTTGATGCCTGTCCTGGATCTCGCTCTGGAGACCAGGAGGGTCTTGAACTCACAGACATCCACCTGCCTCTACCTCCCAAGTGCTGAGATTAAAGGCATGTACTACCACCACCCAGCTTTATTTTGCACTTTTCAAACACAATTTCAAACCCAGTTACTTCAAGAGATATCATAAATATTCTAAAATAGTCTTTAAAAGAAAAAGCTACAAAATTGGTACATTCTCACATCTTAATTTTCTTTTTGTGTTAGATTAATTTTAAGCAATACCCCCAGGTAGGATGGCATTCTTTATGACATGATTTTTAAAATTATCACCAATTAAAACTTTTCATTTAGTAGGACTTACTTATAAACTGTAATTAAATTCCATATGCATTGTCATTCTAATAAGTCTCTCAGTTTACAAATTTGAGATGAGCACTGAGTTAAAAAATGCCTCTCTTCAAGCATAACAATCCTTATGAAGAAATATTAATTCAGAGCTTCAGGTTCAAGTAAATCTAATCAGATTACTATATACAGCAGCAGAGACAGAATGTACATTCATTTATCTATCTATTTATTCATTTTTACTAATTGTTGTGCGTCTTTACATGCCTGATGGAGTGTGAGTGATATGTGCCACTGTACATGCATGGAGTCCAGACAACAACGTGGAGCAGTTTCACTTCCTCTACCTATAAATGGGTCTTGGGAATTGTACTCAGGACACTGCGCTTACACAGCAGGTGTTGTCAGCTACTGGGCCATCTCACCAGCACAAACACAAGTAAGTTTCTAAGCTCTGACAGATCTTTTCATGATCCTGTTCAGAACAACCAAATCATGTAGCAGAGATAAAGACAATGCTGAAATATTCCACATGTGCACCAAAGTGAATCCTCAGACCACTAAAAAACTCCTTCAAAGGGTAAATATAAACTCAATTATAATTTATGAAAATCTCACAGGAGAATCTCCCACTGGATGAATTTAAAGGCAGCTGAACCAGGAGAGATATAGCTGCATGGAAAAACTTTTGCATAGCCTATACAAAAACTGGATTTGAACCTTAGTACAGCAGAAGGGGAAAAAGCATTAAAATTAATTAACTTACAGGATTACATCAATTAATACAATTGATAGAACTGTTAATTTTTTAAGAATATGATAAAAGAAAATGATGTTTTCTACTTCTTTAACACTGGCTAACATTCTAATGCTAAAGAGTAGGAATAAATTGGATTTTGTGAAATATGTAATTTTTCTCACATGATAATATACATTTTAATATGGAAGAAAAGTAACTTAATAAAGACATGCCACCCATACATATAATTGTGATATAATTACACAGAACTCTTTAAATGAGTTATGTGACCAGTATTACAGTGTTCTATTTCAAGACCATATCTTTTGCTATGACCTTTAGAGAATAAAAAGGTTTCATTTTAACAACTCTGGCTTCCCTACTCAGCGATCCGAGAAGCATAACAATGCTTTCCACAGTGATTTCCAATGCAGGGGCACTTCTTCTAGGAAAGAGATTAAAAAAGAATATATTTCATGGAGACTGCATACTTAAGGAACTACTAATCTTTAATGTGGGTTTTATTTTACAAATGAAGCTAAAAAAATAGGAGACCTTGTTTCAATCTTAGGATAAATGACCAATTCTTTTAGCATCCCAAATTGTTCTTTGAAATCAAGTATCCTGTTTCATGTTATAGGGGGAACCTAATTTAAATAAAGCACAGTATCTAGCCCCATTAGGCTAGATTTTATAGTATTTATATTTTTAAAGTGATACTTGTATTGATTTAGGCCACATGAAGTAAACTGCTACCAATGAGATGGTTCTTTCAAAACAACAAAATATTTAAATTAGCCCAAGATGATTTGGGGCTGGTGGGATGGCTCAGCAGCTACAGCACTTATAATTTGAAGTCAAGTGACCTGAAGTCATTATTGAAACCCATGTAAAGGGGGAAAGGGAGAACCAACTGATTCCACAACGTTGTCCTCTGACTGCCCAGATACATGTCATGATATATGAACACACACACATACACACACACATAAATACACACACACACACACACACACACACACACACACACACGCATGCATGCATGCACGCACACATAGTTGGAATAAAATTTTAATTTTTAAAGAATGTTTATCATATTGAAAAAAAAGATGGCATCATCATCTTCACCAACCACACTGGAATCAGTGTGTTTGATTTTGCTCATAAAACAGATTTATTTATAGCAAGAAAAAAAATAGAGAAATAAACATTCACATGGGAAATGGTAGGCTTTTGTGCCTGCATATAAATGAAGGATAAATGCATGGAAATACAATAGTGATTAAAGACATGCTAATTAGTGAGAAGAAAATTTACTCTTAAATCACACTGTTTACCACATCCAATCAAGAATTCTCAGTTAAGCCACTAATTTTTACCATAACCAGGGAACCAGGTGATTCCAAGGAAGGTAACTTAGCACAAAAGGCAACTTGGACAAGTAGGGAGAGGGAAAGAAAACCTCATTCCTCATAGCACACGCACTGTATGCAACTGTAGATTACTTCATATTCAGGAGTCTCCCTTCAAATATAGTTGCCATAAAATGCTCAGCTTCATATTTCTATCACACTAGTCACCACAAAACACAAACCTTCTCCATAGGTCTAACCCACACAGTGCTCTGTGACTTCCTTCATCTACCTCACAAAGCTCAGTGGGGACATTCTGAAAATGTGTTTGGGCTGTGTGTAACAAAAGAACCTGAGGATGCCACTGGTATACGACAGGTAAGATGTCTTAGGGTTTTTATTGCTATGAAGAGACACCATGACCTCAGAGATTCTTATGAAGAAAACATTAATTGGCATGGTTCGCTTACAGCTTCTGAGATTCAGTCCATTATCATCATGGGGGAGCATGGAACGGAGCATGGAAGCATCCAGGCAGACATGGTGCTGGCTACTTCTTGGCTTGCAGGCAACAAGTCAACTGACATTCACACTGAGGGAAGCTTCAGCAAAAAAGACCTCAATCACCTCCACAGTAATACACTTCCTCCAACAAGGCCACACCCACTCCAACAAAGCCACACCTCCTAATAATGCTACTCCCTTTTGGGGGCCATTTTCTTTCAAACCATCACATGAGATAAAAGAATACGTGATACACTGGAGAGCATAAATGCACAGCCACAAAATAAATGGCCTAAATTCTGTATGAGTTGTAGTGTCTATTTATGAAGGAAGGAAGGGAACAGAAACAATTAAGTCTGAAGTCAGACGGCATTATTCATAGCATGAAATGCATTTAATTGACCTATAATAATGGTATATATTTATGCATATGGTGTGATACTTAATACATGAATTTTATAGGACTATAATTACTGTGCAGAGCAGGCAAATCTCTACCAACATTATTTGTCCATTTCAAAACATCAAGTCATGAGCTGGTGAAATGGCTCAGCTGGTAATGGCACTTACCACCAAGCCTGTCCACCTGATGACTGAGTTTGATCCCAGAAAACAACATGATGGAAGATAGAACCAACTTCTGCCATTTAAGTGGCATATAAGATTGGAAATTGAATAATGCCATCCCTTTTTTTTTTTTTTTTGGTTTTTCGAGACAGGGTTTCCTGGATCTCGCTCTATAGACCAGGCTGGCCTCAAACTCACAAAGATCCACCTGCCTCTGCCTCCTGAGTGCTGGGATTAAAGGCGTGTGCCACCACCGCCCGGCACCATCCCTTATCTTAAAACTCTTCAAAGAGTCCTCAGTGCTGCAAAGGAAAAGGCAAAAACAGAAGGAGCAAGAGCAAAAAAGAAAGAAAAATTAAAAACCCTCCATGAGTCTTGAGTTGATTGGCCAGATACTAATCTGCAAGAAGATGACTTAAGTAATAAAATGAGCCAGCTATTACTGAGCTCTCATTAATCATAAGGTGAGAAAAGGTGCACACATATATTCATCCATGCATGCCTATAAATAAAATACACTAAAAGCTAATCGTGATTACTGATAATCCAAATATTAGATAGGAGTTAGTCCCTTCTGTAGCCGGAAGTTTCTCTGGTCCTGCCCCGTCCCACAGTTGGGATGAATCTCTCCCACCCGAGGTCCCGCAGCCGCTTATAAATAATTACACAGAGCCTTGTATTATTTACCAACTGGAAGGCCTATGGCTCAAACTTCTGACTAGCTAACTCTTATATCTTAAATTAACCCATTTCTATTAATCTCTGTATTGTCACTTGGCTGTGGCATTACCAGTCTGCTGGATGGTGCTCCTTGGGTGGCAGGCTGGCATCTCCCCAGACTCCACCTTTCTCTTTCTTGTCTTCTTGGATTTCCCACCTGCCTCTAAGCTTCCTTGCCATAGGCCAAAGCAGCTTATTTATTAAGCACTGGGAACAACATATATTCACAGCATACAGAAAGACATCCCCCATCACTCTTCCAAGAATATTTCCAGTTTAAGCAGACTCCTGATGAAACATTAAAGTCAATAAGGACTCTGGACAGAAGAGTGGCAAGTCACTCCAAGAGAATCAAATATATTCAGTCAAAAGTCCTGGAAGAATAAGATGGTACATGCATGAACTTGGTAATATGAAGACAGTTTAAGTAATTAGTTCCTAAGATGTGGACAGACTAGAGAACTGATGGGATAGTACAAACTCCCTGGAGGTCTACAAGGAAAAGACACTGACATCTCAAAGTCCCCAAAACAAAAGAAGTGATTACCATAGTCTAGACAGGGAGAGTTCTCCATACTAAGGTCTTTCCTATAGAGGTACATACAGTCTTCAAGAAAGATCTTACAATTCAAAGCAACATAAGGAAGGCATCATGGACTCAGTACTATTACTTCACCTTATCATAAACAGCATGTCTTCTGCTGGTATTACCCAAAGGTCTTACTGAACCAGAAGCCAAAGTTAGTTCCCCAAGACACATAGGTGCACACTGAGAAGTAGAAAGTGCTTCCAGAAAGTTATTCAGCCTATTTATAAAGTCTATTGGAAGCATTAAAAATAATCTGTTGTTATTCTAAAGGCCTTTGAGAAGGATATAGTTCCAAAATTTTCATTCTCCATATTAAGAACTAATATGTGCACAAATAAAGTAGCATTTTCAAGGTCGTATCAATGGTGACAGTACACAGGTAAAGGCCAGGTCAGGTGACCATTTCCATTATACCTCATGCCTCTTCATGAAGCTTACATTAATAAAATGCCTAAGTCCTCAAAAGATAAGTCATTTACAAGTGTCAGCTTCAAATACTGTATTTTCTAATGCTTCTAACTTGATGTAATTGTAATCTCTAACATGAATAATATTCCTTTCATAATACTTACTTTTTCAATTAATATTATTAGTATAGTCAATTGTATCGGGACTATAATGCTGAGTTTTAAGAGTCAACCTGACATAATTTAGAATCACCTGATGTCCTAGTTTCCTCCTCTGTTGCTGTAATAAACACCATGATCAAAAGCAACTTGGTAGGTGGCAGAGAGGGGTAAAGAGTTTATTTCATCTTACATCTTAAGGGAAAGCCAAGGCAGGAACAGATACAGAGACCATGGACGAACACTGATGACTGGCTTGTCTCCATGGCCTGTTTCGTTAGCTTTCTTATACAACCCAGAACCACCTGCTCAGGGAAGGTACGACCAACAGTAGGCTGAGACCAGTCAGCAGTGAGCTGGGCCTTCCCACATCAATCATTAATCAAGAAAATGTTATCTCGTGGAGTGGCTCTTCCAACAAATTAGATGTTGGTTGGTTACTTCCACAACCTTTGTGCCACCACTGCACTAGCATATCTTGCAGACAGAACATTATTATACATTAAAGTGTTTATGGCTGGTTTGGTGTTTCCATTTCTCCTTTGTTAGTGTGCAGAGTATCTTCCTGCACCAAAGACGCTAGAGCATAGAGGTAAAGGTTCTGCATAGGCACCACATGACTTCTCCATGTTCAATAAGTTGTGTAGGTGTTGTCTTCAGCAACGGGTCCTTATCATCAGTTTGTAGAGAAAAATCTTGGCAACCATCTGGATTGTTTGTCTAGTGCCTTCTGTAGGGCTGGATTTGTAGATAGATAGTGCTTAAATTTGGTTTTATGGTGAAATATCATATTTTCTCCACCTATTGTGATTGAAAATTCTGTTGAGTATAGTCATGTGGGTTGGCATCTATGGTCTCTTGGAATCTACAAAACATAAGTTTAGGCTCTTCTGGATTTTAGAGTCTCCACTGAAAGGTCAGATGTTATTCTAATAGGTCAGCCTTTAGATGTTATTTGGTCTTTTTGTCTTACAGTTTTTGATATTCTTTCTCTGTTCTGTATGTTTGGTGTTCTGGTTTTTATGTTCCAAGGGGACTTTCTTTTCTGGTCCAGTCTATTTCATGTTTTGTAGGCTTTTTGTATCTTGACATCTATCGCCTTCATTAGGGTAGGGATGTTTTCTTCCATGATTTTGTTGAAAATATTTTCTGTGCCTTTGATCTGGATTTCTTCTCCTTACTCTATTCCTACTATTCTTAGGTTTGGTCTTTTCATACTATCCCAGATTTTCTGCATGTATTATGTCAGAACATTTTGGGATTTAACATTTTCTTTTACTGAATTTTCTTTCATTTCCATTTCTTCTATCTTGCCTTCAATGCCTGAGATTGTCTCTTCCATATCTTGTACTCAGTTAGTGAGGCTTGCCTCTGAGGTTCCTGTTCAAACTCCTAAATTTCCATTTCTTTCAGTTTGGGTTTTCTTTATTGATTGTATTTCCACTTTTAGGTCTTGAACTGTTTTATTCATCCTTCCACTGTTTGTTTGTGTTTTCATAGATTTCTTCAAGGGATTTGTTCATTTCCTCTTTAAGGACCACTATCATGTCCATAAAGGTTATTTTAAGGTCTTTTTTTTTTTTTTTTTTGCGTTTCAGCTATATTGCTCAGGGCCTGCTGTGGTAGGGTTACTAGGCTCTCATGGAGACATATTGCCCTGGCTGTTATTGATTGTGTTTTATGCTAGTATCTAAGCACCTGGGTTTTAGAAGATTGTAATTCTAGGTGTTGATATCTGGTCTTGGCTTTGTTGGGTGGGTGTTTTTTCCTAGCTTTCCATTCCCTTGGGTCTTAGGAGACTTTGGTGACTGTGTGTTGCTTGGTAGGAAATTCTTCTGGGATACTGATAGGTTTGGGCACTGAGGATCTAGGTAAAATGTTTCTAAGTATTGAAGCAGAGACTTGGAGATGGGGATGGGGATAGGCCAGTAATGAAAGGACTTGAGGGGTCTACAGAAGGGAGGAAAGCAGGGTGTTCCACCAGGATATGCTTAGTCAGTCCCCTGGGAATGGGAACACACAGTGAGGAAAGGCTACAGAAGGTGGTCTGCTACAGAGCTGGGGATAAGACTGAGGGACTGAACTTGGAGAAATGGAGGGAGAGGTGAAGATCTGCATTTAGACCACCTGCTTTGCTGGCCAGAGTATCCTCCTGGTTCCCGGATAATGCCTGTTGGAGTTTGGAGCTGGGATAAATCAATGAATGGGGTGAAGGAAGTTTAGAGAGAAAGATCTGTGTGATCCACCAGGGAAGGAAGTATAGGGTGGGAAGGGAGGCTGCTGCAAGTAGTCTGCTACTGAGCTGGGATAAGACTGGGGGACTGGTTTTGGAGGAGCTGAAGGAGAGGTGAAGATCTACAGTTAGCCTACCTGTTTCCCTGGCCAGAGTCAAGGTCATCTTGACAATGTGAATTCAGGCGGGAAGACCCACCACTATACATAGCATCATTCCATATGAATGAGATACTAGACTCAGTGAGAAGGGAACTGTGAACTGTGAACTCTCTGCTCTTGTCTGTGGGTATGAGGTGACAGCTCCTTCAAGTTCCCACCACCCTGACTCCCTGTAATGATGGGCTATAATCTGGAACTGTGAGCCACACAGACCTTTTATCCCCTTGTTGCTTTTCAAAGCACTGGGGAAAGAAACCAAGCCAGGGACCATTCTCATCTACTGAACTGCAAGGCCAAGTAGACATTTAAATACACCTCACATATTATGTAAATTAACGCTTTCAAAGTGGCATAGTCTGTATTCCTCCTGTTCTTTCTATCGATCTGCTTATCTATCTATCTAGTTTTTGAGACTAGGTCTAGGTCTCACTGTATTACCCAGGTTGATGTCAAATTCCTGGCCTCAAGCAATATTCCATCCCTAGCCCCCTGAGTACTGACTGGCATGTCATTTATATATGAAAATGTACACGAGTTCACAAGGTGATGGCCACCCTGGCAACTTCTCCATCAACTCTAGACACTTAAACTATGTGCACAGTCTTTTTGTAGCAGTATTCTACAAAGAAAAAGAGTCTTTACTTCAAATATAAAATCTTTAGGTAACAATTATTCCCTTCTTATTTGTTTAATCATAGAGAGATGAGCCAGACTTTCCTCTCAAGTTCCCACAAAGAACTACCTTAATCCTTTTGGGGGCTGGGCCTCAGTAACTCAAGGACCTCTACTAGGTTAGCAAATCTTAAAGTCTCCACCACTTTTACACCACCAAATCTGCATCTAACTTTCCAACATGTGAATACTATCATAACGTATCAAAGTAGTAACTAAAAGTAGCACATATTCATCAATAGAGAAAATGGGTTAATTATATTTCTACTCAATCTACTTTTAATCTAAGCTTTGCAATACCATTAATATATAAATATGAAAGCAAGGCTTATTCCTTGATTAAAACTGTAACATAAGAAAGGTCTCACATAGCATTCACCAGAAGCTTGCATGCAAGGAGGTCCTTCCTTCTTCCCTACTAGGTAGAAAATATAATTCACCTAGTGGGTAAGAAAAAATGTAATTAAGAAATCCCATTCATAACTCCAGTGAGTCCTCCTAGTCACTTAAATCAGACAAAATACAAGACAGGCTCTGAAAGGTGATGAGCTAATAGAATGAACATTAGCCCAAGGCAATAAAGAGAAAATTCATAAAATGAAATACACCAAAATCCAAATAGTAGACCAGAGAGGAGCTACTTTCTATATAAGAAGGTGGCAAACTGAACTATCCAAACAATTTCATTAGTATGTGTTTATGTAGATAAATCTGCCAGGTTTAGTAGTAATAACTGTAAATCTTCTTTCAAATAAATTAAGGTCATTTTACAGATACAGTTTTAGATAAAACATAAAAAACCATTAGACCAGAAAGCAGTTGTTTCAGCATTTGGGATGAAATGGTAACAACAGCAAGGAAAAGGTTTACCATAAATATTGTAGAAACACTAATTAGTAAGGACAATATAAATAAATTTTATTTTACCTGAGGTATTAACAAAACCATAGTGACACACAGCAAGCATACTAGCTTGGGTCTCTTTCTTTTCTCATAAAGACACTAAGGCTATCATTGATTCCATCTTATTCTAATTACCTCCAGAAGTACCAACTCCAAACACTATTAACATTTGAATGGGGAACTTGCCTGCCCTTGAATTCATAGCATGTGCCTCCAAACCATGCCTTTAAGTGAAAGTTCCTCAGGAGAAGTTTCAATTTTAGCAAAAGCTACTACTACATGTTGTTACTAAAATAAAAAACTAAAACATTTCTTATATTTACATTAAGTTACCAGTCTACATTTAAGTTATAAATTCCCTAGGGAGTGGGTCAGAGATCAGAATAAATTGGTAAGCATTTGAGTAGCATGCATGAGGCCATACCCTAAGTTCAGTCACCAGTACCACATAAATCTGGCATGGTAGCACACATCTGTGGTTCCAGCACTTCAGAGTTGGAAGCAGGAAGATCAGAAGTTCAAAGTTATCTCAGCTACATAATAAGTTCAAGGACAGCCTGGGTTATATAGCACTCTGTCTAAATAAGTATAATAAAGGCCCAATGGAGAAGTTGATTCACTTTAGCTCATAAAAGTAGTCAAGTATTTCATTTAATTTATTTAACTCGGTGTTTGGATAGGCCTCAGACCTTGTAAAAGTATGTGTTCTACTAGTTGTTCAATAAGCTTTTACTGATCACTTTAATTTAGGAAAAAAAATAAAAACACACTTTTCTCCTAAAAGATAAAATGTTGGTTTCATATGAATAATTCAAAATATTAAAATATGCATATTATTTATTTAAAAGTGGGTGAGATAGAAGACCAAGTTTTAATTGCATCATTATTTCTTCACCAAGCTAACAGTAAAACTGACCACAGAACTATGATAGATTGGCACACGCACAAAAAGAATAAAATAAAATCAAAGAAAAGAAGGTAACAGAAATTCATAAAGTAGCTTTCCCCTCAAACTCTTAATGTTGTTCCTTCGAATCATCCCTTTAATGTGCCCTGCCCCCATCACACTTTTCATCTTCATTTCTAAAGCTGTTACAGTACTGCATTAATTTTTATATAACTTTCCTTAAACAATTTCTCATCCTAATTTGTCATTACAAATAAAAGGTCTCCTTACAAGAGATGAGTCTAGAGTTCAGACCTGAAAAACCCAGGGAGCTGACCAGTGAAGCAGGCCTAGAATTCTCTGTGAGGGCTCTGAAAGCAAGAACACACCGTGCTTCAAACAACTGCTCAGCCATTTTCTCATATACTCAGTAGGTTGGTAAGCTCTTCTCAAGAGATATTGGGTCAAATTGGCTGTCTTAAGTGATTAAGGAACATGACACAGGCCCTGAAAATATTATAAACTGACCATTAGAATTTCAGGACTAATACTCATAGTCGGGGGAAGAAAGCACACCGTGTAGTCAAACAGAAGTACTGACATCCAACTGATATCATTTACTACTATACAGTTCTAAACCAACAGGAGCACAGGAAACGTGGCTCCCCTTTCTATAATTCATATAATAATTTTTACAAAATGCTTCTGCAATCAGTGCTAATGAAAAACACAGACAATAATATGTGAATGTGCTCTGCAATAGTAACATCTTATATGATACTATACTATTATTAATAATAGTCTTAACAGCATATTTTGGCCTCAAGTGAAAAATACTCCATCTTTATGAATATATTCAGTAACTACAGTTTATACTGTGAATTAAAAAAAATGTATAAGAATTACTTTGCCTGGAAATTTAATAGATATATACAATATAAAAAACAAAGAGCCAGGAGGTGGTGGCGCACGCCTTTAATCCCAGCACTCGGGAGGCAGAGGCAGGTGGATTTCTGTGAGTTCAAGGCCAGCCTGGTCTACTGAGCTAGTCCAGGACAGGTTCCAAAGCTACAGAGAAACCCTGTCTCGAAAAACAAAACAAACAAACAAACAAAAACCAAAGAAAAATAAATGCTTAAGTTTGTATAATGTACTACAATGACTTTCCAAACATTGAAGACTAACTAAGCCAAACAAACAGTTTTATGAATGAGAGACAAAATAAGTAGCTACAAAACTGCGTGTAAATACTTTCTGAAACAGCATTCGGCAAGCAAAACAAAAATCTTTAAATGCATGGCATTTGTTTTACCTAAAGGAGAAAGGCACTAACACTCAATCACAAAAGAAAAAAGACAAAGAGGGTCCAGAGAACATTACATGATGAGTCACTGTAGGCTCTGCAACTTTGTTCATTATAAAATAACATTTTAAGTATGCTACTCAAAGCCTGGCAGTTTTGTTATGAGAAGGCAGTAGAAGAAAGTAAAGTAAAATGTTATGAAAACTCAAAAGGTCAAGGTACACTTCCTACCACTCTTCACAAACACAATATGGAAATCAGAAGAACAGGGAGGAGAGGACCACTGCACCTCGACTCACGCATGAGCTATGATTAGACTATTGATCAGGGTCTAGTGCTGACCTAAATAGACAGTAACCAGTCTCCAGGATGACTCATGAATGTCTGAGGACAGAACAACCTCACTTGTTTCTTTCTTCTTTTCTATGGGCTTCTATTTTCTTGGGAAATCTCTACTGAAACAGAATGGTCCTTAAATAATCAACCTAAGTACATATATATGACTTTTAGAATAGAAGGATATCAGTTTTCTCATTATTATTGTTTGTTCTGTTTGGACCACTGATTTTTAAACACATTTTTTAAGCAATTTTGTATTCATAGCAAAATTAAGAGGAAAGGACACATTCTCTATCTTCATAATGTATAGCTACCCCCAATAGCAGCTGCACAGATTGGTACATTCATTACAATAAGCTGATGAATTTACATTGTTATATATTTATCACACAACAAACACAGGTTACATTAGGATTACCTAATGTTATCTGATTGGTTCCTATATGGAGTAACATGAACTTGAGTTTCTTCTCTTCATTACTTCATAATTACTTTTAGCACTGAAAAATATTACATTATCTAGATGTAGCACAGTATACTGAATATCTTATTGATGGATATTCTGTTCCTTATAATTTTGGGTAGCTATGGATAAAGCGGCTATAAATACCATTGTGCAGATTTCTATGTGACCTTGTTCTTATTCTTTGGGGAAAATACCATTAAGAATGACCACTAAGTTGTACAGCAAGAGTACAATTATCTTTGTAAATTTCCAAAGCACTGGAGTCCCTGATACTCTACATCTTGTCAGCAGTTACTAATTCAAATGCAGGGATGCAGTGGTATCTCACTACTGTTTTATTCAGCTTTTCCTCGATGACATATGGTGTGGGACTACCTGTTCACAGGCTTATTTATCATCTGTTTTCTCTGATGAGATGTACATTGAGGTCTTAGGCTCTTGCTGAGTTTTGAGGATATGCTGTATGTTTTGGAGAACAGACTTTTAGCATAGGTATCTTTTGCAAATACTTTCTCCCAGTATGTCATATGTCATTACATTTCCTGGCAGTGTCTTTCATGGAGGAGAGATTATAATTTTAATTAAGTCCAAATGACCAATTCCTTTTGTCATTGCCCATGCCTTTGGTGTTGTATCTAAAAAGTAATTGTTAAATCTAATGTAAACAGTTTCATCACTCATTGATATTTAAGGATATCAAATACTTTTGTTTACATTAACTGGTAAAGAAAAAAATATTGTAAAACCTCATAACTGATTGTGTAAACTCTAAATAAGCTATAATTTTAAGGTTTTTTTTAATTATTCCTTTTCTGTGACAGATATTCATAGTTGTCAACCTGACTACATCTGTATTAACTAAAATCCAAATATAAAGGGCACTCCAGTGAGGGATTGTAGTCAGATGTTTCTCAGGTCCTGCCAAGCCCCCACAGTCTCATGGCCCACTTATAAAACAATCACTCAGAAGCTTATATTAATTATAAATGTTTGGCCATTAGCTCAGGCTTATTACTGACTAGCTCTTATACTTAAATTAAACCATAATTCTTATCTATGTTTAGCCACGTGGCTTGGTACCTTTTCTCAGTTCTGCCTTGTCATCTTGCTTCCTCTGTGTCTGTCTGGCAACTCCTCACTCAGCCCTTCCTCTTCCCAGAATTCTCCTTGTCTGCTTATCCCGCCAATACTTCCTGCCTTGCTACTGACCAAAGGAGTATTTTATTTATCAACCAATCAGAGCAACTCACATTCACAGCATACAGAATGACATTCCACAGCAAGGGATTTTTTTTTTCTTCTTAATTTGAAGTAGGAAGATCCACTTCTAATCTGGATCTTGAGGCAAGAAGACAGATCTTTAATCTGGACCACACCTCCTTTCTGGAAGCCTATCTAAGGACATGGAAGAAAGCTTTTGTTCTTAGCCTGCTTGTCCTCACCTTGCCAGCAAGTCCATTTCTTCACTGGCATTAGAGCCTACTTCTTCAGGATTCCAGCATATACTGAAGACCAGCTGAGACATCCAGTCTAGTGGACTGAGCAACTACTAGATTCTTGGACTTCCTGTTCATAGCTAGCTGTTGTTGGATTAGCTGGTTTACAGTCTGTAAGTCATTCTAATAACCCCCCTTTCTAAATATAGAGATTCCTTCTATAAATTCTGTTACTCAAGAAGACCCTGGGTCTATTGGGTTCAAGGAATCAAGATGGCGGCTGCCGCCGGTGGGCCCTGTGTGAGAGCAAAATAGGATGATGAACTGATGTGGAAGTAAGAGGAACAGGGCCACAAAGAAAGACGTCAAAAAAGGTATACAGAAAAAGTGAAAGATAAAAGCTCAGAGAAAAAAGATAGAAGGATTAATTTAAGTTAAGAAAAGCTGGCTAGAGCATCAGAGTTTCTCTGCCTTCCTCGGGAATCCGCGGTTTGGATCGATCCTTCCTGTGCGGTTTCCCCAGGCCTGCGGGTGAGCGGATCGCCGGGCACTCAGGAGAGAGGCGTGGTACGAGCGGCGTGGTCGTAGGGAGCACAGGGAAGGAGCAGCAGCCGGGGGGGCTCCCCGGGTGACCCTTTGGGGCCTGACAGAGCTGGGTGAACGCAAGAAGAGGAGCTACAAGGATCAGGGACACAGAACCCGCACAGTGGATGTTTATCACCTTGCTGATTGCTTCTCAATTAGGAACTAGTGGAGAGCGCAGCGCCCTATGAGACCTGAGTCTCACACCATCTGCACTGAGCAGAGAAAGATGAGTAGACGCCAGCAGAAAAATACAGGCAACAACATAAAGGCTTATATGACAACACCAGAACCTACCGATCCTACAATTTTAAGTCCTGAACATACCAAGGCAGAAGAAACAGAAGAAATTAATCCTAACAATGACTTAAAGAAGATGATAGAGGCCCTTAAAGAAGAAATAAAAAATATTCTTAAAGAGGAAATAAAAAATTTCCTCAAAGAGGAAATGAAAATCTCCATTAAAGAGGAAATAAAAAATTCCCTTAAAGAGGAAATGAAAAACTCCATTAAAGAGGGAATAAAAAACTCCCTTAAAGAGGAAATGAAAAACTCCATTAAAGAGGAAATAAAAAATTCTCTTAAAGAGGAAATGAAAAACTCCATTAAAGAGGAAATGAAAAACTTCCTTAAAGACGAAATAAAAAATTCCCTTAAAGAAATGGAAGAAAAAACAAACAAAAAATTGGAAGAAAACAAAGAAAGTCAAGAAAAAATAATTAAACAGATGAAAGAAACATTCCAAGATCTGAAAAAAGAAATTGAGACAACAAAGAAAACACAAGCTGAGAGAATGCTGGAAATAGAAATCCTGACTAAACGAACAGGAACTACAGAAACAAGTATAACCAACCAAATACAAGAGATGGAACAGAGAATCTCTGACACTGAAGACACAATAGAGAAAATAGATTCGTCAGTCAAAGAAAACACTAAAGACAAAAAAGTCGTAATACAAAACGTCCAAAAAATCTGGGACACCATGAAAAGACCAAACCTAAGAATAATAGGGATAGAAGAAGGAGAAGAATACCAACTCAAAGGCACAGAAAATATATTCAACAAAATCATAGAAGAAAATTTTCCTAACCTAAAGAAAGAAATACCTATGAAGATACAAGAAGCTTACAGAACACCAAATAGGCTGGATCCAAAAAGAAAGTCCTCTCGCCACATAATAATCAAAACATTAAACATACAGATCAAAGAAAAAATATTAAGAGCTGCAAAGGAGAAAGACCAAGTAACATATAAAGGCAAACCTATCAGAATAACACCAGACTTCTCAATAGAGACTATGCAAGCTAGAAGGTCCTGGACAAATGTTATGCAGACACTAAGAGACCACGGATGCCAACCTAGACTATTATATCCAGCAAAACTCTCAATCATCATAGGCGGAGTAAACAAAATATTCCATGATAAAACCAGATTTAATCAATACCTATCCACAAACCCAGCCTTACAGAGAGCACTACAAGGAAAAATCCAACCTAAAGAAGGAAGATGAAGTCCTCAATACAGTCTGAAGAGGATGATTTTGTTCCAGAGCTACATAGAAATGTTCACCCCCGAGAGAGGCCCGATTGGGAAGAAACACTTAGTGCGATGATAAACCAGTTTCATATATACGTATATAGTATATGTAAGTAAAGGTGACTGAAGAATTACTCACAGGAAAATAGTACAGTATGTTTTGTTGCTTTGTATGTTTATTGAGTAGATGTTTCCAGGTACTGTTTTAGATGCTGTAGGTAGAGAGGTAGAATATAATGTGAAATAACCATTGCTGGCTGTATGAAAAGGCTACAGATGGCCTTTGTGAGAAGGTGAGATATGAGCAGACACTGGAGAGTGTAAAGGAGCAATAGTATGTTTATCTGGGAACACATTAGGTAATGGAAGAACAAGTTAAATAAAGGCTATGTCATAGAATTAAAAAAATAAATAAATAAATAAATGCACAAAAGAACTGAGTAGCTGCCTTGTCAAAATGACAAGGTGGCCAGAAATGGTGGCCAAGTTTATGAATAAGTGTTCAGTGTCAATTGTTGTCAGGGAAATGCAAATCAAAATCACAATGGATTATCAGGGTACCTGTGTTACCTAGCAAGGAAACTGAATAGAAGCAACAACATGATGTCATTGGTAGGAATGTAAATTGTTTTACCCACTGTAGAAAACTGTATGTTGTTTCCTAAAAGAGAAAAAAAAATGTGGAACTATTATATATATGACTGAGCAGCACCACATATGTTTATATAGCCCAAGGATTTGTTTTTTTCACAGTTGTTGTGTGATATTCTGTTTGTGTTCTGAAAAATAAAGCTTGCCTTGAGAAAAAAAAAAAAAACAAAAGAGGGGTTAGAGGCAGTTATGTGACTGGACCCATGTGTCAGAAAAGGAGGGACTCTCAAGCCCCGGGATATATATTAGATAAGGCTTTGCATCCTGAACCAATGGGATGGGAAGTTGGGGGAGGGGGGATCTAGAAAGAAAAAAAAAAAAAAAAAAAAAAAAGAAGACCCTGACTAATACATTTTTCCCTCATACTAAAATTCTTTATCCTGGGGATGTATGATCAACACCAACTTTTCATACATAGACCAATGATGTTTACAGATGTGCCCACTGGTAAAACAGTAGTAACACAGTTGGTGGGGTTAATCAAACACTCTATAAATTGGTCTTGAAACCTGCTCTAGAGAGGATTAGTTATGTCTGGTACTATAAAGATGTCCAAAATCCATGGCTAAGAAAGTCATACTCAAAGAGGAAAACCTATGGACATTGTTTTTGTAAAGTGTCATGTCATCTAACTGCCTCCTAAATATACTGTGTTTATATCCAAAGATCTGTGCTGTTCCAGCATTGTTAAAGAAGCTTCTCATTACAATGAGTATTGGTTTATTCAAAGATGCATTACTATGCAGTGTGTTCCACCTATATGGAATATCTGCAGCAACATCCCCTACTCAAGACTTAGGTACTTTAAAGAAGAATGAGCTGGAAGACCATAAAAGCTAGTGGATGAGAGGAATGATGTGAAATGCTATCCTGGAAAAGGACATGGCTACTGTATACATGAACTCCCAGCAACAATGGTTATCTACTAAACATCAAGCCAGTTCAAAATTCTAACATGGAATGCACAGGGGCTTCCAAGGCCCCATTGCTAGCTGAGGAGCTGTTGGCAGTAGAAAGCTGTTGAGAAAGGAAGAGTCACATATCCCACTGAATGGCCCCATGCTCATATACATATTAGCAGCACTAAATGGACTTAGTGGGCAAATAAATAAACATTTATAAAAGGAGGTCAAAAAAGTGGACAAAGATGATAGCAAGGTCCTGGAATGAATTGAAGGGAGGAAGTAAATGCTAGGTATGATCAAGATTCATTGTATACATGTATGAAATTTTCTTTTTTTTTTTTTTTTTGTTTTTGTTTTTCGAGACATGGTTTCTCTGTGTAGCTTTGCGCCTTTCCTGGAACTCGCTTTGTAGACCAGGCTGGCCTCAAACTCACAGAGATCCACCTGGCTCTGCCTCCCAAGTGCTGGGATTAAAGGCGTGTGCTACCACCGCCTGGCCAAAATTTTCAAAAAATAAATTAAATTATAAAAAAAAATACTAACACCATGGCCATAGCCCAGTAGCTCACTTAACTTTAAACATATATATACATTTATATATAGGTAGATAGATAGTTACATAATAGGTAGATATAAATAAATAAAATCTGAAGATTACCAAAAATTATTCTGCATCAGATTTTCATTTCTGATAATCAAAATAAACTTCTAATAAACATTATAAATTTTAATATACATTACTGTTAGTAAATATATTAAATAAATAAATACAATAATTTTACCCATTAGAAAAATGTAGAAATTTTAAAGAAAAAACAATGTCTCCATTATCATATGAAACCAATTCTTCATTGTTCATGAAATAGAAAACCATCATAAATTATCTTTAGACCAACATATACAGACTTTAAAAAAATGACATTGTAGTAAGCAGTTGCACAATGTTTCTAAGTATCATTGTTAATTCAATATTTTAAAAATTAAATAAAAGCTCTGACAGAAACCATAAGATGCCAAACCAAATTAAGACTACTAGTAAGCAAGTACTTCTAAGTTCCTAATAACCTCTAATTTGCTATCCTATCATCAAGTAGGTAAGATAATACTATTTACAGATTTCAGATAATATAAAATTGATCGATGTAGCCTAGAATAATATATTTCTGAAACAGGAAAAATATTTTTAGGTAACTAGTATATCCTTACAAAAAGTAGTGGTGTTCACCTAGAAAGTATCAGGCCCTGGGATTAATTTCCAGAATCAAATAAATGAATAGACAAAACTTAAGTAGTAGATACCACTTAAGCAGTAGAAGACAGGCAGTTCTTTTTCTTAAAATTCACACTATTAAATATATTCATTATATTTTGCAAAAATAGTAACAATTCTGAACAAATTTCTAAACTCAATAGCTTCTTTAGGTTATAACCTTTTAAACATTAAATAAAACGAAGTAACTGTAACATTCCCTAGACTGTTGTGGGATATTTGTACACCATGTGAAGATGTATTTGCTGTGACTGGTGTAATAAAAAGCTGAACAGCCAATAGCTAGGCAGGAGGTACAGGCAGGCGGGATTCCCAGGAAGAGAAAAGAAGAGGAGGAGGAATCTAGGTACAAAGGAAACACCAGGAGACATGGAAAGGAAACAGGAGGTGCAAGATGGAAGAGAGGTAATGCCAAGTGATAGAACGTAGATTAATATAAATGGGTTAATTTAAATTATAACAGCTAGATAGAAACAAGTCTAAGTTATAGGCTAAGCTTTCATAATTAATAAGTCTCCATTTGGGAGCTGGTTGGAGGGACAGAGAAAGACTTGTTACACTAGACTTTAAAACAAGGTGTTTTTGTAAGTTCCTGTTATGATCAAAAGTTTCATTTCTAAATTCACCATTGAAAGAGATGTGGAAAAAATAATTAAGTGGGTGCAAGGTACAAGTGAATGTATGACTCATAGTTCACAAAGTAAAATGACTTGGGGAAAGGCACCGGAAGGAGAGGAGCAAATAATGGATTCTGGATGAAATGAAGACCTTTCGTGTCCAAGGACTGTCACCAGTTCTTTATTACTTGAGGATTAAGGGAATAGTGAATAAAGCTGCCTGCCAGACAGCTGAAAAGGTAAAAATAACATTATCTCTATGTATGCCTCACTTGAAAATATTCAGAAATAACATTCTTAAATTAAGCTTTCCATTAAAAGTTCCTGGAGTATCAAACTGAAATCAGAACAATGAAAATGTCAAAATAAACTAGGATTAGATTTTTCCCAAGAACCTGAACAGAATGAAACAACAGTGTGGGTCAAGTTGTAAATCACCTACGTTTGTTGCACTTGGTTTCAGAAAAAAGCAAATATGGTAAAGATTTACTAGGGGAGGCAGTAGTAGGGTTTCTTTTTGTTTCTTTTTCTACTATATGGGTAAGTACAAAAAAAAAAATGTTAGTACTCCCAGGAGAGATCAGCAAATTGACAAAATGTGCTTTCATTGTTGAGGTCCAGAAATCAATTAGAAGCCACTCACATACAGTCCCCACGTTATTGTGGTGATATTGTGTCCCCCAATATATTGTGCACCCTAATAAACTTATCTAGGATCAGAGAACAGAACAGCCACTAGATAGACATAGAGGTCAGAAAATAGTGGCACACACACCTTTAATCCTATCACTTGGGAGGTGGAGATCCATCCAGATCTCTGTGAGTTCAAGGCCACACTGAAAACAGCCAGGCACAGTGACACACACCTTTAATCCCAAGAAGTAATGGCAGTAAGCAGAAAAGTATGTAAGGCGTGAGCACCAGGAACTACAGGCCTTTAAGCTTTTAGGCTTTTAGCAGCAGTTCAGCTGAGATTCCATTCAGGTGAGGACTCATAGGCTTCCAATTTGAGGAAACAGGATTGGCTGAGAAATTGGTGAGGTGAGGTTAGCTGTGGCTTGCTCTGCTTCTCTGATCTTTCAGCATTCACCCCAATACCTGGTTCCGGGTTTTTTATTAATAAGACCTTTTAAGATTCATCTTATACCTTATACTTTTGCTTGTGTGTATGTGTGCATATAACACAACATACATATTTTAATATTTTACATATATTTAGAATTACTTCCCAGCCCTTTAGGTAAGGTGATGCATAAGTTGCACTTTAACATGGGTTTTGTTATCTTTCCATTATCAGTCTGTATGGGCTGATGAAGTTTTTTGCAACACGAAGTTTCACCCTTTGTGAATGTATTTAAATCTACATTTACATCTATTTAGAGTTCCTACTACCAGACAGCATTCATCAAAGACCTTACACACATGAACTCTTTGAAAAAGCCAGATAAATTTTGTTAATTATATATTGCCTGGGGTGAGGTAAAAAAAATACTTTCATGATAAAACAAAAATAACCCCTATCACTGGTAGGTGAGCAACATCCAATTTGTCTAGTTTACTTGATCCCACTTAAAGAAATCTCTAGAAAAATAAAGTAAATAATGCAAGGGTTCTGTTTGCGAATGTATTGTCCAAATGAGACATAATTCTAGGATCTTTGCTGTTAACCACAAATCAACATGTCTCCCATATACTGGAAGAGGCAATGTGTGATTTTCTTCCCATTTGATTACTGTTATTACTGAAACAGGGTCTCACTGTGTAGACCTGGCTGGCCACAAACTCACAGGGATCTACCTGGTTCTACCTCCCAAATGCTGGGATTAAAGGAATAAGCCAGTAGGCCCAGTCTTATGAGTGCTATTAAAATGAAAGGACTAACTTGATAGAGATAGATAGAAAGATGATAGATAGATAGATAGATAGATAGAT
>CABHPP010111916.1:0-21191 GCA_902168425.1 Peromyscus attwateri | reverse complement strand
TGTGTGTGTGTGTGTGTGTGTGTGTGTGTGTGTGTGTGTTATTCTCATACATAAGGCCCACCTATCTAATTTCTGGAACAAGAGAGATACAGAAACCTTATTAATAGCAGCAAAGGTGTTTATTAAACTCTAGACCCTATGCTACAACCCTTGCTTGTAATTAATTCCTCATTCATTCTTAAATCATCCCATGAAGTATTTTTTATTCCTATCATAAATGAGAACCCAAAGTTGAAGAATCTAATTAAACTGCTTAAATGATATAACCTATTAAAGAAGACTCAAAATGTGAGTGATGGCCTGTTATCTACAAAGCTCCAAGGGATATATGACTTGAAATATTTAGAAAGCAGCAACCTAGACTTGATGGAATATATTTTATAGAATATTTACAAAAATGTACCTCCTATTGTCAGGGTTTTAAATATATATGTATTTTATTTTTGAGGGTATATTTTGGAAATTTTATTTTGATGAGTATCTGTGTTTTGCCTGCATGTGTATCTATGCATCCTGTGCTTGTCTGATACTCATGGAGGTCAGAAGGGAGTGTCAGATCCCCTGAGACTGGATGGAGCTTCAGATAATTGTGAGTTGGATATGTGTGCTGAGAATCAAACCTAGGTCCTTAGGAAGAACAGCTAGTGCTTTTAACTGCTAAGACATCTTCCTAACCTGTCGATATTCTTTCCAGTCCTCTGAAATTGTGTTAGGTATGATTTTGCAAACCTGTCTCTACCTGACCTTATTCTGGTCTTTAGCATTTTGGGAATGTGGTCATTATGGATCTTGGTTCCCCAATAAATGCATTTTAGAAATCAACATCAGATTTCACTATAGAATCACAGACAGAATATTTACATTGCACTCTTTAAGATTAATTACCATTGCTATTTTTATTTGTAATGGCATGCATTTTGGGGTATGGATTAGTTGGACATGTGTAAAAGTGTCCTGAGAGGTCAGAGTTGTGGGATCCACTTGAGTTGTTGTTACAGGTGGTCATTAGTCACTATGTATAGATTCAGGGAACTGAGTCAGGAACCTCTATAAGAACAGCAATTGATAATAACCCCTGAGTCCCTTACATCACAGTCTTGACCTCTGCATGGCTTCATCACTTAGCACTATCTATGACAAGATGGTTGTCCATTTTCTTCTTTATCACCCCCTAAATTTGTGTTAGTATCATAGATAGAGAATGCTTGTATTAGATATGGTATCCATTTCAGTGATTTTCAGTTGGTTTCAACTTCATATCATCAAGGATCAGGGAGTTCATGAAAACATGTTATCAGTTTGGTTTCTGTATCTAATTGCTGTTCCTGGCCACCGTTTCTGAGATACATCACATATGATGATGTAATTGTTGGTGCAGCTAGAATATAGAGATCATCCTACCAAACCACAATCTGTTTTGCACTTCATAGATTTTGGAAAAGCAGGTCCTCCTCATGTGCAATCATTGTAAGAGGCTTTTCTGTTCCCCTCCATCATTTCCCCTGCTTTTTATCTGGCTACTAAGAACCTCATCTTGTTAATATTACAGTCAAAGTCTACAGACTCTGTAGAATACAGAGGAGTAGTCAAAGTCTTGACTGCCCTTTGCAAACAATGTGTAGATGTAGATTGAGGAGAACTATAGGATCCCTATTGAAATCTGCTAGGGAGCTTCTACTGATGCAATTTTAAGTTATATTAGATCAGATTTTTTATTAAGAGATTTTCTATTCATTTTACATACCAATCACAGACTCCCCTGTCCTCCATCCTCCCACCCCCCAGCTTCCCCCCCCCCAAACCCATCCTCCATTCCCACCTTCTCTAAGGCAAGGTCTCCCATGGAGAGTCAGCAGAGTCTGGTACATTCAGTTGAGGCCGGTCCAAGCCCCTCCTCCCTGCACCAAGGCTGAGCAAAGTGTCTCACCATAAACACTAGGCTCCAAAAAGCTGACTCATGCAGTAGGGACAGGTCCTGATCCCACTTCCTGGGGGGCCTCTAAACAGTTCAAGCTAAACAGCTGTCTGGCTTATCTAAAGGGCCTAGTCCAGTACCATGGGGGCTCCTCAGTTATTGGTCCACAGTACATGTGTTTCCACTAGTTTGCCTAGTTGTCTCTGTATTTTTTCCAATCATGGTCTTGCTATCCCTTGCTCATAGAATCCTTTCTCTCTCTCATTGATTGGACTCCTGGAGCTCCGCCTAGGACCTGGCAATGGATGTCTGCATCTGTTTCCATCAGTCACTGGATGAGGGTTCTATGATGACAGTTAGGGTATTCCGCCATCTGATCACCAGAGTAGGCCAGCTCAGGCACCCTCTCTACTATTGCCAGTAGTCTATGGTAGAATCATCCTTGTGGATTCCTGGGAACCTCCCTAGCACTCTGCTTCTCCCTATTCCCATGGTGTCTTCATTTATCATGGTGTCTCTTTCCTTGCTCTCCCACGCTGTTCCCGTTCCAGCTCCAACTTCCCGCTCATCTAAGCTCTCATCCTCTGTCCCTTGACTTCCATTACCTCCCTCTCACCTCCAGTTTGATCATGTAGATCTCATCCATTTCTCCATCACTGGGCAATCCATGTACCCTTCCTAGGGTCCTCCTTACTAGCTAGCCTCCCTGGAGCTGTGGGTTGCAGTCTGGTTATCCTTTGCTTTATATCTAGTATCCACTTATGAGTGAGTACATAATATGTTTGTCCTTCTGAGTCTGGATTACCTCATTCAGGATGATATTTTCTAGAACAGATTTTAAATAAACTTTTAAATTAGGGATTGGATCTGGGGGTGAATGAAATAACTGTTATGACTTGAGAAAAGTTGTGACAAATACCAATGTGGTACATTTTAACAGATCATTTTAACAAAATCATCTTTCACCAGGATTTATTTCTTTCTTAATACAAAAGTATTCTGTTCTATTTCTTATAACATATTAAGAGCTGGACAACTGAAAAGAGATTGTAATAGTTATCCTGTTAAAATCTGCCCACATCTGTCTTGTATAACGAAGAAGTTTCTGTACTTTCAAAGTGATAAAAAAGTTTCTCAGCATGGTCCAGAAAGAGGGAAAATAAAATGAAATATGGAGAAACATAGTCCCCAACTTCTAGTCCTAAAGATTGACCAAAAGAAAACATTTTGTGTTGATCTGGACAGTGTATCCTTAAGAGAGGCGAGGGTGAGTTTGTACATTGACCCAACAAAATGAAATAATTTGCATAAAGGTTTTCACCCTTTCTTTAGAACATGAATATAATACATCCCTATTCTGTGGAGGCCCACATTACTCAGAGTCAGAGAATCTGTGCTTGCTTTACCCAGCAGGGCTGCATAACCACAGGTGTGGTTACCAGGTGTTTGGAAAGGTCTACACTTGGCTGTGCGGTATGCTTTGATCTAGCAAGAGGGAAGTCTTTTGCCCCATCCCTTGGCATTGTTATAAAAAGCCCTTTTGAATAAATGGAAAGGCTGTTGGGTATTGACCCAGGTACTCCCAAACTATCCTGTGTTTCTGTCTTTCTCTTCTTCCCTATCTTTCTATCTAATATTTTCTTATCCCTCTCTCCTTCTCATAGGAACCCTAAAAAAGGTGGGAGCTGGCCTCTAACACTATTCTAGCAGGGTTCATGTTTTATATTATTACCAGTAGTGTGTTTATATTAATGCTCATGTTTATCTTGTTAATGCATAGACTCTTTCAAGTTTGGCAAATCAAAGACTTCCCTATTTTTGCCAGATAGTCAATGCTTTAATGTCAGTTTTCCTCAAAATGTTTCATTTGCTAATCGCCAGCACCATACACAGCTCCAGCTTAGTACTCCAGGGAACATGTGAAGTAGTGTCTGTGTCTACCCACTTATGAACACGATTTAAATGGGACTCAGCTTTAACCTAAAAGCCCTTGATGGGAGGGAGTGAACTCTACATGCTGAGCTAGCAAAGGGACTTCCTGTCACAGGGAGACTAAGTGTGTGATCTTTGTTTTATGAAGTTCTCATTCCAATGGTGGCTTTGAAACCTGGGAAGAGCAGTCAAACGTTCTCTGTACAGCTTTTTTCTTTTGCTTTACAAAGTAGGAATTCTACTGCCACCGACACTGTTGTGCTCATGTGAAGTTTAAAATGAGTAATTGGGAGACACTTAGCCCCTAGAAAAGATTGGATGACATAGGAGTTCCTGTTACTAGAACACTACCAGGAAATGCAGGGCCTGTGTCTAGTCTTTGCCTGAAGGGTAAGGAAGGTGTCCATAGAAGCTGCTGTATAGTTTTTTTTGTAGCACAAATTTCTAAAAGGTCTTATTAATAAAAACAAACCTGGAGCCAGGTATTGGAGTGAACGCTGAATGATCAGAGAAACAGAATAAGCCACAGCTAACCTTACCTTGCCAACTTCTCTGCCAATCCTGTTTCCTCAAACTGGAAGCCTCTGAGTTCTCATCCAAATGGATCTCAGCTGAACTGCTGCTAAAAGCCTAAAAGCTTAACAAAGACCTCTAGTCCCTGGTCCTCATGCCTTATATGCAACCTGCCATCACTTCCTGGGATTAAAGGCATGTGTCACCATGCCTGGCTGTTTCCAGTGTGGCTTTGAACTCACAGAGATCTGGATGGAGCTCTGCCTCCAGAATGCTAGGATTAAAGATGTGCGTGCCACCATTTTCTGGCCTCTATGTCTATCTAGTGGCTGTTCTGTTCTCTGACCCCAGATAAGTTTATTAGGGTGCACAATATATTGAGGGACACAATATCACCACTTTTTTTTTTAACTAACTGTCTACTTTCAACGTGTATAGTTTTCTTGTTAAGCAACATCCTCATGCTCATCTTCCCATACAGTCAGTCTGGCTGTTCCTAGAAGGCTGTTACTCAATGTTTCAGTTTGCATTTTGTCCTGCACTGTGCCCTGATTGTTATCACACTAGGCATTCAGTTACAGGCCTTACAAAAACCTTAGTTATTTGTGATGGTAAGAATTTTGCATTGACAGTGTTTAGTCAGTGAAACTTACACCTCAGAAAATGAAAAATAAAGAGTAAAGTTAGAAAGTAAATACATGTTTCAACATAGCTTGTATGACATGGTATAGAATTATTTAAGAGTTTAAAGAATATATTGTCTCAATCCTTATTTTCAAATTTACGAGCATTCTTCAATTTCATTGACAGTTATCTAATATAGAACAAAGAATAATTTAGTGAAGAAAGGTTTTGTTTTATATATGATGTCAGGTATACCTCTGGACACAAGTCCATATTTTCTCATATTATTCAAGAAAAAGTATTGAATGAACATTTACATACTAGGACACAGATGAGGTTTTGGAGAATGAAGGTGAAGATGAATAATGTGAGAAATCTTATCTCACCTTTCACATTCTTGAGGACTTGCTTTGGTTTATCAAGTCTGAGAATTTTCTTAATTTTTTTTCATACAACATATTGTAATCATGTTTCCCCAACCCTTCCTCTTCCAGATCCTCCCCATCTCACTACCCATGTAGATTCACATCCTCTTTCTCCTCTTTCTTTCTCTCTGTTGCAAAATAAACACCCCAAACAAAAACAAAAACAAAATTCCCACAAAAAACTCAAAACAAATAAATAAAAGAACAATAAGACAAAAAGCCAAAAAGAAACAAGTCCACAGAAGTACAACTGAGTTCATTTCTGTTGGCCAATTACTCCTGGGCATGAGACCTGTCCTTCATGGCTGATATACTCAGTGACACTCCATTGGAACAAACTGATCCCTTTGCTGGTTGGTATCCATTGCAATAGCTTCTTAATTTAGAAATGGAGGGGCTGGAGAGATGGCTCAGTGGTTAAGAGTATTGGCTGCTATTCTAGAGGTCCTGAGTTCAATTCACAGCACCCACATGGTGGCTCACAACCATTTCTAGTGGGATCTGATGCCCTCTTCTGGCATAAAGTTGTCCATGCAGATAGAGCACTCATACATAAAATAAATAAATCTAAAAAAAAATTAGAAATGGAATCTTGTGTCTACCTTCTCCTTTCAGTTCTGGAACTCTGTCTGGCTTGAACCTCTGCAGGTCTTGTGCATGCTGCTACAGTCTTTATGAGTTAGCATGTACATCTGCCCTGCTGTGTCTGGAGAACACTGTAACTAGCCGTCACCTGGAGCTCTTAGCTCTTACAATCTTTCTTTCTCCTCTTCTGCATAGCTTCCTAAGACTAGCAAGAAGATATTGTAGAATATTATTTTAAGGTGTGTTGCATTTGTTTAATTCTGAGAAGCTGTGTTTTTGTGCCTGTTTAAAATACCTGATGGTTTAATAAAGAACTGAACAGCCAATGGCAAGGCAGGAGAAAGGAGAGGCAGGGCTGGCAGGCAGATAGAATATATAGAAGGAGAAATCTGGGAGGAGGGGGGATGTAGAGTGAGGAACCAGAAAAGGAGGAAAACTTCAGGGGCCAACCACCCAGCTGTGCAGCAAGCCATGGAGTAAGAGTAAGAGTAAGATTTACAGAAGAGAATGGGAAAAGCCCAGAGGCAAAAGGTAGATGGGATAATTTAAGTTAAGAAAAGCTGGCTGGAAACTAAGCCAAGCTAAGGCCGGGCATTCATAATTAAGAATAAGCCTCCATGTGTGATTTATTTGGGAGCTGGGTGGTGGGCCCTCCCAAATAAAAACCAAAGACCAACCAACAACAAAGAGATGCGATAAAGTCATCTCCTTATCTGAACAATGTCTAGATGTAGGTCTCTGTGTTAATTTCCATCTACTGTAAGAAGAAGCATTCTCTGATGAGGGCTAAGCAAGGCACTCATCTGTGGGTCTACCTGAATTTTGCTCGGAATCATTTTATACCTATGTTCCTTTATCAGAACAATAGCATCAGGTCATCTCCTAGAGACTAAATGCTTTTTTTAACAAATTTGTAAAGCTTTTTATTGTCTGTAATGTTATTTCATGAGGAAATGGGTAGACATTTGGAGAACAGCCAAGTTTTTTGACCTTTATAAAGGATGAATGGGGAAAACAAAATTGTATGACATTATGCCTACAAAAGTTGAGGACTTATATAATGCAAATATATTTTATATATTCTTTTAGGCTCCATGACAAAAATCAGATTTCCATTTACATATCATAAATGTTGTTAAAGGACAAGAAAAGATACAGGATACTTTATAGGGGAATATACATCTCAGCTCTGCTCCTAGCTAAGTACAGGCTAGGAAAAGTTTTACAACTTTCCTGATCTTATTTTTCAACATTAATTGAGCCCAATTACATACACATGCACATACTCCATTCTCTGAGTTATACAGGACATGCAATGTAATTTGATATGATTATTAAGTACTTAAATAGTATTAGGTTCTACTAACTAGGAATTACTCCAGCTGACTCACTGATACAAGAATATAAACAATGCAAGGACCCCTTTACACTATGAAGATAGCTCAGCCCCAGAGCATTGCCAGGAAATTCTGAGGCTTCTAAGCCTATATCTGCTCAGTATTAATTGCACAGTACCTCAAAACTTATGTCACCTTCTACCATCACAAAACAGATGGGCCAATTGAAGAGTTGTTTTAAACCTTTTATGGGTTAAAACAATAATAATTACAGTTCATTGCTGTGGGAATGTTCTGTATGGCAAATGTGTTGCTAATAAAACACTGATTGGCCAGTGGCTAGGCAGGAAGTAGGCGGGACTAACAGAGAGAATTAAAAGAGCAGGAAGGCAGAAGGAGTCACTGACTGCTTGCCAGCCAGCAACCGCCAGGACAAGCAGCATGTAAAGATGCCGGTAAGCCACGAGCCATGTGGCAAGTTATAGATTTATGGAAATGGATAATTTAAGATATAAGGACAGTTAGCAAGAAGCCTGCCACGGCCATACAGTTTATAAGCAATGGAAGTCTCTGTGTTTACTTGGTTGGGTCTGAGCGGCTGTGGGACTGGCAGGTGAAAGAGATTTATCCTGACCGTGGGCCAGGCAGGAAAACTCTAGCTACAGTTCATCTTTTTGTTTATCCAGTTGTTCAAAATTTACTTAGCATGTGTTTTATGTAGTGGAGATAGAATATTTTAAAAGATGAATCATTTGTCCTTTTGGTTAAATTGTAAGGCCTATAAATTATTTTTATGTTTTTATATTTATTATACACACATACACATACATACACACACACACACACTTGTTTGTGTGTGTATATGTCTTTGTGTTTGTTATATGGTGTATTTGTTTGTGGTATATGCGCATGAGTGGAGTTATCAGCATATGCAGAGGCCAGATTAGGATGTTGCACATATTCTTATATTGACATCTCTGTTGTTACCTCAAGACGGGCTCCTTTATTAAACTGGAAGCTTTCTGTTTCAGCTAGGTTGCTGGCCAGTGAGCTCTCTGGATCGGTTTCCACCTTCTAGCTCTAGAGTCACAGGATCCCACTGGCATGCAAGGCTTGTTCTATGGATATGATTAGTTGAACTCAGGTCCTTATGCTTGAAGAGCAAATACTCTGATCCACTGAGCCATCTCCCCAGCCTAATCAATACCTAAAAGTAAATAGTTCCTGAATATATTCATACAACATATTGCGTTGAATCCTCGTATATTATACAAACCGTGTAAGAAATGTGTTGTAAATACTGAGACAACTTACGAACGAGATGACTAATGATCAGAAAGCCTACAGACTTCTTACCTAGACGCTAGATAATTACTAACCTTGTACATTGTGACATCCATCCTAATATAAGATTTCATTGTCAGCTATCGGGACACAGGCACCCAGGCTGTGCATTCTTTTGACAAAATTGTCCTGCAAATGCTGACTCTTCATTGTGTGCAGAGCTCACATCAGAATATGAATTGTCCATTACCAGACTGCCAACCTTATCTTGTATTTGTCATTTCCAATTGCCCGCCTCACACCCACCATTCTATCAGCACATATAGCTGAGAATGGACTTGCAGTTAGAGAAAGATTATATTGAACTATTTCCTTAATATAAAAGTTTTTTCACTCATAATTTTCTGCTTGTTGCTTGAGCTAAAGAATAATAAATGCTTGATTACTTGTTCTTTTATGACTGCAAGAATTGTCTGTTTCTAGAAAACAGGGCTATTTGTGTATTGCATTTTACAAAAGATTAGATCTATCACCTCATTACCTGAGAGTATGCCTTCATACATAATGTTTATCCCACAATCTTTCTTCTGTCCTACCTACTTCAATTATCTCTCTCCCTTTCTTATTGCTTGGAATCTATTGCCTGAATTACCAAGCCATGAAATGTTCTTTTTCCAATAATTCAATCTCTGACATTTCCACATCTTCCTTATGAGAGAAATCATGATGGAGCACTTCATTTTTTTATAGAATTAATAAGATGTATGGTCTTAATTGCAACCCTTTTTTGCTAATTAGAATGCATGCAGTATAGATGATGTTTGAACTGACTGTGAGAAATATTCATGACTTTTAAATTTTATGCTTTTGAAATTATGCTATTATTTGTTTATTCAAATATATACAAATATATGAAATCCTGTTGCACAAAACAATGAAGATGGAAAATCTAATTTTATTGTTCATTGCCGTTTGGGGTATTCTTCCGTAGTGATTTAATTTGTGATTATAATACTTTAAGAAAAAAAGATTTTTGATTTTAACTAATTTTTCTTTCATTTCATTTTACTTGGACCATAAACATTGAATCCTTAAAGCCATAGCTCACCATTTTTACAAATTTGAAAATGAAGCTCAGCACATGTATTCCTTGAAGGTATATAAAATCTAAAATGCTTTTTACCTAGTAACTGGAACTCCATCCATGAATAAATATAGATTACATTGTGTGTGTGTGTGTGTGTGTGTGTGTGTGTGTGTGTATGTACACACTCTAGCATGTGTGTGCAGAGGTGCCCATGGAGGACCAAAGTGAGCATAGGATCCCTCAAAGCTGGAGTCTCAGGTGGTTGTGAGCTGCCAGGTGTGGTGCTGGGGAAAGTCCCAAGGTCCTCTAGAAGAGAAGCAAGAGCTCTGAATAATCTCTCAGCCCATAGGTTTTTTTTTTTTTTAATCATTCTACAAAATGTTGCTAAGCTCTGTTAGCTGTTCTGCTTACTATTAGACAAATGGCAAGAAACTGAAAAGAACATGTTTGTTTCAATGAAGTCCCTTATAAAGATAGTTATGCACACATTTATCCTGGGTGATATTAAAAACTAAACTTTTCAAAATCAAATTAACCACAACAAAAACAAAAAGATGTGTTTTACCTACAGAATTTTCAGTGGGGGTGAATGTTAACATGTTATTCCAACACTGAAGAAGAGGCAGTAATGCAGGTCACAGAGAACTGTGTGGCTTCCGATATAAATTTTATGATTTATGTTCCTTTATGACATGTTTTCTATGGTTCCCTAGAGTGTGACAGAAGAAAGTAAAACTGTTCCATTTTTTCCCCACTACATGAAATGTATTAACAAGGAAAGGCAAGAAAATGAGTTTCTGAAACATCCTAACTCACACTGTCAACTATGGCTTGTAAAGTACTTGGAAGATAGAATTCCCAATCTTACAGGGATAACAGAAAACCCTGACCAAACAGAGAACTGGTAACTTTTCTGGGGCCCAAGAGAAAATAAAGTTATCCAAGCAAATAATGTCACTAGTCATGGGTGCTGCTACAGAGCCCTGCAGCCTGGACCTGCTTCTCTGCAGGGGTGTTACTGGGGTATATAACAATAAGATGAGACTTTCGTAAATTACTGGTTGTTGTGTCCGAATGAACTTTCTCTGTGAAATTCAGCTCTTGCTGAGGACAATGGTATTGAAAGCATCATGATCACCATAATGTCTGGTACCAATTTTGAAGTACACCATGATATCACCATGAGGTCTCACTATCCTCTCTGGGACTAGCAGGGATAGAAATGTTACCCTTGTGTAGTAAAGCCAGAGTTTTCCAAAAAAGGATCTACTGCGAGGGGCAACTGTAACCAGCTTGACAATATATACCCACGAGTACATCGGTGGCATGGATGTTATAGGAGTAACTAACTGCATTCAAATTGCATTTAAGACTCACTACAGAGGAGGAAACTCATACCTAGCACCATAAATTGTAAATATGACCAAGAACCCATGGTTGGAAGCTCCTAGGCCCTAAAGGAGAGTATACTACTGTTATTTTGTGAAATGGGCAGAGCATATATTAAACTGCCTTCTAATCATTTGCCCCCATCATTATAGAAAATTTCAACTCTTAGGCCTCAGAAATGATTTTTTTTTACAGTAAATAGCAGTTAATACAGAGGCACCTAAATGGTCAAAGTACAAAGACTATGTGGGAATTATCAAAGTATAAAAAAAAATATGTGGGAATTATCAGAGAGGGGATTTTCAAATAATTATGATTCCTGTTTGAAGGCTCCAAGTAGACAGCACGCAAGAGCAGATGGGTAATGGAAAGAGATGGAAGATCCATGAGAGATTCAAACTGGAATAAAATGAATTGCACCAAAAATTAAGCAAAGCCTTGGATGAACTCAGCCACATTCACAACATGGTGCAGAGGGAAATAATGAGCAAGGCAATGGCAGCTCAGACCCCACCCAACGACAAGGAAAATGAGATACATAACTGTGGGGTGACTTTGAAGCAGAGTTAGACTATTGGGAGAGCAGGATATGGAGTGAAGAAATACCTGACAAGATAATAACCTCCAGTAAACCAAAGTTCTGATACGTTCAGAAAACAAACAGCGGTTATTGTTCCTGGTGTTTTCTGCGCCTCCATTTGAAGAACTGATGGGAATGTTGTTTGATGTAGCATTTTGAGATGAAAACTATTCATCAAATGCTTTTCAAAGACCTCATGTTTGCAGTCATTTTAGCATACAAGTGGGTTGTTCCTATATTACAGTGTTTTTTGTTACCCCAAGATATGCAAGTAAATAAAGAAGCGTTAAAAATATTAGACATACTATAATAGAAGTGAGTAGGAGAATCAGATTCAAATTCGCCTAAAGATTAAGCACAATAGCCTCCTACTTGCATGATTCACTGTCAAAATACATAATGTACTCCTGTATGAACTGGGATGAGGAAGTATCTCAGGGGCCACTCTCTGACAGCCTGTGGCCACCTCTCCTGCCCTATATAGCCCCTGAAAGCTAGTGGTTAGCAGCCAGAAGACAGTTGCTCCAAAACACGGTGTTTGGCAATGTCCAGGGACATTTTGAGTCCTAATAACTGATAAGGCCGTGAGTGGCACTGAGATACAGCACTGGAATGCACCCCATATTGTAGAATGTATAATATAAACTCATGTGAGAAATAATTGCTGTGTTTTTAATTACTCTGGGATATTCAGTATAGGTATTGTGCATGGGCCTAATGGGCAGTAAACATACCTTCGTCACCTGGACTCTACCTTTGATCCTGATAGTAAGAATGTGAGTGCATCCTGCTTGGCTCTTGAGACCAACCAAAGGAAGAAAGGACCAACAAGTAGGGTCGCAGAAGAGTGTGTAAGCTACACTACCCACTGGAGCCAACTGCCCAATTCCCGTTACAATATGACTCTTAATTTATTTCCTGTTCAACTTATATTTAAACTAATTTATGTAATCTCACTTGTCCTTATGTTATTAGCTTCCCATGTAATTCCACTAATTCAGAACATGCCTACATTCCGTGTTCACACACTGACGATCCAAGCCAATAAAATATTCCTGAAGTTCACATTATTTTAAGGATATTTTATTTTTGATTATGTGTGTGTGTGTGTGTGTGTGTGTGTGTGTGTGTGTGTGTGTGTGTGTGGAGGGGTATGTGCATATGACCACAGCTGTTCACAAAGGCCTGAAGATATTGGAACTGTAGTTAGAGGCATTGTGAATTGTCTGACATGAGTGTTGGGAACCTAACTAGAGTCCTCTACGGGAGCAGCTTGTACTGTTGACCACTGACACATCTCTCCGGTCTCCTAGTCAAATATTTTAATTAGTTAATTTTTTTCTAACAAAGTTCTCTTCATTCTCACCTGGACCATTTGTAACTCTTATATACATATTGATCTAATAGTGTATGTCCTTTAATATTAGATTTTCTTTAAAAATGTTTTGTTTTAAGTTATATGCAAAATATCAACAAACATCCAAAACTCAAAGTGATGCTGTTTGCTCTTCAATAGTCATTGCTGTATTAGCAAAAACCCATTCAATTCCTGTATTCACTTTCAGAATTTATTATCTGTTTGAATGCTTGAAAAGTTGAGAAGGCATATAGCCAAGGTTTTATGAGGATTTATAACTCTATATTTCATTAAATACATGTCTGAATCTAGCATTTTAATAGAATGGAACAGGCTTTTAAATTTTAAAACTTAGTAATATAATGGCCCAAAAGGAGAAATGAATGAGAAGTCTAGAATATATTTAAAAATTTATTTGAATACATGGACAGCAATAGGAATAAATTTTTCTTAAGCACCAAAGAGTTATGTTTGTTAGTTTGAACTTGAGAGATTGATATTCATAGAATTATTTATATCATGGCTAGTAAGGGAAGACACATGATAGGAAAAAGTTGAAAATGAAAAAAAAAACAAAAGAATGAAAATGAAGAATAATATGGACGTGGTTCAGGTGTAGACATGGCTGTAGAGGGATGCCTGGTCAGTTAGAAGCGCCACCACTTATATAATAGGCAAAAGCTGGCATAATGGATTCTCTGAGACTTACTACATTTGTTGAAAAATGCTCCCATTGTTGGTGTTGAATGAGCTAAGAGAGTTATTAGAACAATGCAGAATAACAATTGATGCTATGCATTTTGTTATTTTGGTGTGATACCTATATCTCATTAGGATAACAGTCTGTTAAGTGTGCATTGCAAGGACAGACACACTGTCTAGTGTAAGCCTGTTTCAGTTTGTTGACACGACTGGCCTTCTGATACATTCTTTCTGGTTTCATCTCTCTCTTTTTTCTAACACATACACATTTAGAGAAAAATCTTTCTATGGATATGTGTGTATGTGTGTGTGTGTGTGTGTGTGTGCATGTGCATGCACGTGTGCATGTGTCTGTATACTAAAATTTTCATTGCAAGCCAATTTTATGAATTCATAATCACAAGAAAATTAATTTGTAGTTATTAAGTTTGATACAGTCCATAGCAAGTATTGATAAGAATGGTTATATTTTATGACAAATGTTTTCAATGGAAAAACATTTTCTAAACATCCATTTTTCCTCTGAATATATCACAGTATTTAAAAATAACAGTTGATTCACTAATCGAATCCTCTAATAATATGTAAATGCTAAAAGTAATATATACCCCTGTCTTTACCTTGTCAGACTTTTGTTTTCTTTATACAATGCTGAATTTTTTTTTAGTTTATGTCTATGCGTGTTTTGGCTGCATGTTTTACTCTGTAGCACATGGAATCAGTTCCTGCTAAGGCCAGAGGAAGGTGTTGGATCCTCTGGAACTGGAGTTACTGGTGTTTGTGAGCCACCATGTGGTGCTGGGAACAGAACCTTGGTCCTCTGAAACAGTTAAGAGGCATTTAACCACTGAGCCCTCTCTCCAGAACCCCTCCCCTCTTCCTAGACTTCTGAGTAAGCAGAATCTTAGTGAAACTTTTTTTCTCCCTAGGGCAAATTTGTCGATTCTATTATTATTATTATTATATTATTATTATTATTATTTTACATGTTTAAGAAATTTCAATTGAATATTTATTATAAAGCTAATTGAGGTACATATGACAGATAATTCTTCCATTAAACAGAGTCTGTATCTGTTTAATGTCAGTGTTGGCCACAAGCAATAAGGAGGTTGCAGATCTGGAGGCAGCTCATGTCATGTCCCACATGACGCCCTAAGCACACTTAGGACATGTTTATCATCCTTCTCCTCAATTGTTGTTAATGAGGAAGCACTACCTGCAAATGTGAAGAAGAATGTGTTTATGGCAAACCTCACCAGCTTTGGTGCTCTTTTACCAACTGTATCTCCCCAGCATTCAGCATAGTTTATCTTGCAAAAGGTTAGAAGATTATGCAAATTAACAAACAAGTGCACACAGCCAAAGGGATGAACTGAACATTCATTCATGGACCACAGAGGGCTACAGCTTGGGCAGTCTTTTAATAATACACAAAAATTGATGGTTATTCTCATTTAGGGATTATTTTTAACTCAACCACATAAAAAGCATTTGAAATTCAATACTTTCCCTTTTCAAAACCATGAGAAATTTCTGTGCCCAGTTCTGCAGAACAGGAACATTTCATGTTTTATTTTATTTCATCTTGTTTTAAGCTCGGTGGTTTAGAATTTGTTAGCTCATTGGATTGTAAAAAATATCACTGTAGAAAGCCATTATTGAAGTTCTTTGTCATTGAAGCATAGATTTTGACATCCCTTAGGATTATCCAGCCTGTGGTTTCATATGTAGGGCCCACTGGAGCCCTGTCTATTTGTTCTGCTGTCAAGCCACAGAATCTAAACTTTTAAAAGAATTGAGTTATGCTTAGCGCCATCTCTTCAAACCTTAAGGAAAAAAAAAATACTTAGAGAGCTCCTTGGTATAGGGAAGCAGTGAGGAGTTCTCACTGAAAGCTACTGTGTTTTCAAGCCATGAGGTGCTGACTCTATGAGATGCATCGCCTACCTGTAGACAACCTGTGGCGCTGATGACTTCCCTAAAGCCTGTGGCATTGATGGGCCAGAGTGAGACGTGCTTTTGCTTCCTGGTAGAAACCTGCATGGGAATATTGACTCTTATATGAGAATGAAAACACATGGCCGATTCAGAGGAGTTTTTCTGTGAGGCAGGGACCATGACCAGAAGCAAGGAATGGTTACATGGGCTGATGAAGCCCCAGAGGTTTGGTAGAGTGCTGAGAAGTCAAGGAACTGGCCTTGCAGGAAAGAGAGTTTAGCAGTGTGCATTAGGATGGGAGAGGGAAAAGCTATTGCTTCTGGCCTGGCTGACTCTGTCAGCTGAGAGGATGATGGAATTTAACCAAGAACTGTAGCTAGAGTTTTCCTGCCTGGCCCACGGTCAGGACAAATCTCTCTCACGCGCTAGTCCCACAGCTGCTTAGACCCAACCAAGTAAATACACAGAGACTTATATTGCTTTACAAACTGTATGGCCGTGGCAGGCTTCTTGCTAACTGTTCTTATATCTTAAATTAACCCATTTCTATTCATCTATAAGTTGCCATGTGGTTCATGGCTTACCGGTATCTTAACATCCTCCCATGGCTGCGGCTGGCAGCGTCTCTCTGCCTCAGCCTTCCACTTCCCAGAATTCTCCTCTCTCCTTGTCCCACCTATACTTCCTGCCTGGCTACTGGTCAATCAGTATTTTATTTATTAACCAATCAGAGCAACACATTTAACATACAGAACATCCCACAGCAAAGAACACTTGAGTCAACCAGGCCTTGAAAAGAAATCTGTGCATCTGACTGGGAAACAGAGAATCCATGCAACAAGTAACAACACTGAGTTTCCTTTTGTAACCACTTTGATACTATTCTGGCATCTATAGTCTGTCAGACCCATCAACTCCATTCAAAATTTGATTTTTTAAATTTTTTCTAGTTTTTAACTATGTACCAGAGACTCCAGAAGATGAAGGCATCAAAAGGCCACTTTTTTGTTTCTGAAAAACTGCTTAAACTCCAAGTTTATGGGATCAGAAAATCATATAAGGAGTAATAATCCTGAAATTGAGATCAGTCTATGCTGCGGGACATCTGAATTCTCAGAATAAAGTATTATTGTCACACTAATTTTAGAGTATTTTAATCATCTTAAATACATGTCAGTAGGCAGATCATTACAAATTTAATACAACTTGGGGGACTTGGTATATACATGTTCCATAATTCATTTTGTTTTAATGTGTATGTGTGTGTATGTGTGTGTGTGTGTGTGTGTGTGTGTGTGTGTGTGTGTTACTGCAGGTATGTACATGCCATGGTATGCATGTGAAGGTCAGAGGACAACTTTCAGATGTTGATCTTCCACCTTAAGATTCTGGAATCAAGCTTGAGTCATCAGGCTTACAGAGCAAGCTCTTTATCTCCAGCCATCGTTCTGGCCTGGTACCCAAACTCTGTACTAAAGCTATCAGAATCCAGAAGAAAAGAGAGAGTAGGCATCTTCACAGTAACTATGAACACTAACGTAGCAAGTGACCGAGAAGGTTTAGAAGACGGATAAGATAAGGAGTTTCCTTTTCAACTCTACTAAGGGTAGATACTGTTCTTTTGAGACAGTATAGAAGGGGACACATTCATTGTTCTAAGTGCAGAAAACAGAATTTGGGAAAGGAACATAGTCTTAAGAATTAACACTGGGCTGTTGGTAAGGAATTAGTTGCATTTGCTGATTAGCTGCAGTGAGGTAGAATGGAAGAGAGGGAAGAGCAGGAGTGGCATGAAAGAACAAAGAATGAGATAGAAATGAATGTCTGAGTTATAAGTTGGGCTAGGTTATGAAAGAGAAAAAAAGGAGGTGGTGAAACTCTAAGACTACATTTTGCAGGCCAGACAAACTTCTTAATATTTTTGAGCATGGAAATAATTTGCTCTGTAGATGAATTTCTAAATGGTCTTATTAAATAAAAAACATGGGCCGGGCAGTGGTGGCACACGCATTTAATCCCAGCACTTGGGAGGCAGAGGCAGGCGGATCTCTGTGAGTTTGAGGCCAGCCTAGTCTCCAAAGCGAGTTCCAGGCAAGGTGCAAAGCTACACAGAGAAACCCTGTCTTGAAAAACCAATAAATAAATAAATAAATACATAAATACATAAATAGATAAATAAATAAATAAATACATAAATACATAAATAAACAAACATGGAGCCAGATATAGGGGTGAAAACCTTAGAGAGATCAGGGAAATAGGGAAAGCCACAGCTAATCTCACCTCACCAACTCTGCAGCTTCCAAGTGCGAGTTACTTTCTGTCTACCCACGCCTTTATTGCCTTGCTGTTCTGCCATCTGATTTGCTCTCTGTCCAGCTGCATCATTTCCTCTTCCTGCCCAGCTCTGTCACTTCCTGTCTGTTTGTACAGACCTCCAGACCTCCATGGGTAACTAGTGTTGGAATTTAAGGCACGTGCCACCACACCTGGCTATTTCCAGTGTGGCTTTGAACTCACAGAGATACAGATAGATTCCTGCCTGCCAAGTAATAGGATTAAAGGCATGTGCTGCCATTGCCTGACTTCTTTGTTTACTGATAATGGCTGTTCCTATTGCTCTGATCTCCAGGCAAGCTTTATTTATTAAAGCACAAAGAAAATGCTACATTTCAGCACAAAATATCACATTTCCCCTCTTTTTATCTAATAAAAAAGTTTTAACTAATATAAGAAAAACTATAAACAATACGTACAATAACTATATACAATATATACAAGCAATAAATACATCAACAATGTCTAGTCCATTTGCATTTGACAAATTCAGAGAAAATATTTATTCCATTATCTATCCTATTTTGGTGAGTCCAAAATGTACCTAATTCACTTCCTATCCTAACTTGTATTACCAACAGAAATCTATCTTATGATGTCTTTCAAACTTATACACTTAACTCCTCTTAGTGAGTTTCTTTTCTGAATCTCTTAACAAGAAAACTATAACTACAACTACCTAATCTTCAGCTCCCTCAGAGACCTGAGAAGGAAATAATATTACCTAGTAAAACAGGAATTCCGGATCGTAGAGAGCCCTTTGGCTGAATTACTTTGTTAATTGCTCTTGGGTCTGTTACCACATGGTTCAGAAATAATTTGACAACCATAACAGAAGCAGAATGGAGGGGAAAAAAAAGAAATGAAGCATGAAAATACAAATGGAATTTACAGTGGGGAGAAAGATAGTGAGGATGATGTGAACCAGCTACCCTTCAGTATGGGGGCACTGGTGAGGTATACATTATAGGGCCAGCAAGCATGTATCCATGGCTGAGAACATCCAACACAGGCAGACAGAGCACATGCTAATATCTGTCATTTCAAAAAATAATTTACATTCAGTGATTTCATATGTGTGAATGCCTACCACACCCAATGAAATCCTGAATTGACTCAGCTGAAATTCTCCCTTTTTGTAGGTCAGATTCCGTTAAACACTGCAAACACAATATCCTTCTTCCTAATATAACTTCACGCAAGCTGCCACCTAAAGCCAGGGGGATGGGTTGGAGAGAATGGCTAGTCACAAGAAGAGTATTAAGTGGTGGGTGTTCTTATGCGAATGCCAGAAGGCTCAGTGGTATGGGGCAAGGCCAGAAAGCAGGGAGTCTGTCTGCACCAGGGGACCCCACAAATGCTGGGGAAACACAACATTAACAACAAGGCAAATTAAACTGAATGCCTTTGGGGTGTCCTTCCCGAGAAGTGCAAGCCATTACACAACAGACAGCAGGAACCTGCCCCAGAGATGCAGTTGTCATTTTCCTGAAACATCTGCCGAGCATGGCTCCCCAGTACTTCCAGTTCCTTTTTTCGCTGAATGAACACCATCTATTTACTAGTGGGTCCTATTTCCTTGTTCCCCTGGAGAGTTGGAAGACTGGTTCTTGTCATTTCATTCAGTAAAGTTTTTCCTTACTGACCTGTTTATCAATAGAATTCCCATCATGTTCAAATTTATCTGCTGAAGCACCGAGTCTTAGTGTGAGTAGATGGAGTTGGAGAGTTTTAAGAGGTAAAAGAGTATCTCTAAACGAAAGGGCTGGTGTCTTTATGAGAAGAGGGAAAGTATTCTGTTTATTCTTCCAAGCTTGGCCAACACTAATGGACAATATCAGTACATGGAAAATTCAGTCATCTGAAAGCCAGGTATAGACTTTTTACCAGTTCCATGAGTACAGCATCTTCTGTGATTGGACCCTTCCAGCACTATTTTTATATGGTTCCATCTGCTTGTCCAGTTCTGTTCTTTATGACATATTGATTAACACTTGTGATGTGTTTCCTTTGTGCCTGTGATGAGTTACAGCTGATTATCCTCCATGAAACCTAGGAGTCAGGAGAACTCTGACTTTGTAGTCAAATTAGACATATTCGCGTGCCCCTTATATCCTACACTAGCACTTGATATCTAAAGTGAGCAAAAAATCTTAACTGTGGACCTAACTTAACTGTGGTGGTTTGAATAGGAATGGCCCCCATATATGCATGTGTTTGAATGCTTAGCCCATAGGGAATGGCACTCTTAGGAGGTGTGGCCTTAGTGGAGAAAATGTGTCACTGTGGAGGTGAGCTTTGAGGTCTTATAAGCTCAACTCTGACCAGTGTGGCACACAGACTCCTTCCGCTACCTGTGGAACAAGATGTAGAACTCTCACCTCCTTCTTCAACCCCATCTGCCCACTTACTGCCATGCTTTATATTATGACAATAATCGACTAAACCTCTGAAAACTGTAAGCCATTGCTGTGGGATGTTCTGTGTGACAAATGTGTTGTTCTGATTGGTTAACAAATAAAACACTGACTGGCCAGTAGCCAGACAGGAAGTATAGGTGGGACTAACAGAGAGGAGAACTGAGGGAAGAGGAAGGCAGGGAGATAGACTGCAGCCGCCGCAAGGACAAGGAAGATGTAAGGTACCAGTAAGCCACGAGCCACGTGGCAAAGTATAGACTAATAGTGATGGGCTGAATATAAGAGTAAGAGCTAGACAATGATAGGCCTGAGCTAATGGCCAAGCAGTTTAAATAATGTAAGCATCTGTATGTTTATTTTATAAGTGGGCTTTGGGACTGGCAGGGATTGGCAGGACCCGGAGAGAAAACTCTCCAGCTACAAGCCATCTCCAGTTAAATGTTTTCCTTTATAAGAGTTGCTGTAGTCATGGTGTCTTTTTACAGCAATAGAAACTAGCTAAGACATGAACTAAATTCACACGAGCAGTCTCTATTCAGAAATTATGTGAAATCAAAAGATACCTAGTTAGCGTTCAGTGACTTGTAAAATAAAACCTCATACTCATTTGGTTTTAGGAGTATTGTAAACAGGAATATTTTTCTTTAAGAGACCACTGTAGAAATCCTGGTTAATGCACATAGAATACAAGTTATTAAAACATTGCAAATTTAATAGGTGATAAAAATCAGTGATACTCCAAACTAAGAGAAATATTCTTCTT
>CABHPP010111913.1:0-19674 GCA_902168425.1 Peromyscus attwateri | reverse complement strand
TTTTTTTTGAGACAGGGTTTCTCTGTGTAGTTTTGGTTCCTGTCCTGGCTCTCGCTCTGTAAACCAAGCTGGCCTCGAACTCACTGAGATGCTCCTGGCTGTGCCTCCTGAGTGCTGGGATTAAAGGCATGTGCCACCACCACCCAAGTGCCTGCATATTCTTAAACCCAGCTCCCAGATACCCCTCCCCGCCTCTCCATCTTGTTGAGCCTCTCTGTGCTGTATTTACACCACCCTTACTTCCCTCACCAAGTAGGTTTCTCCCCGTCCCCAAGCAGTGGCGACTGAGCCCCTTTTCACAGCTGAGCAAGCTGCAGTACAGAGATGTTCACCCCTGGCCCATCACCACACAGAAAAAGGAAATGGCAGAGCTTCCTATGGGCTCCTCCACTGCGCGCACGCGTGCCTGCGCGCACGCACGCGCACACACACACACACACACACACACACACACACCTGAGGTGCTCACACCATATACCACCACACCACTAGCAAGACCCTCTCTCTTTCAGACATGGGTGCTCTGGAGACACTGCAAAGATTGTGTTCAGGTGCAGACCAACTTCACCAGGTAAGATGTCCCCCGAGCTGGAGTCTCCTGGGGCTCTCTGTTTCCACCACCCTCCAGTCTCCCCAGACAGGAGGAGCCTGAAGTTGTGGGTTAGCATGGTATACATCCCAAGTGACCCCTAAGGGTTCCTAAAATCCTACCACCACTTGAGATCTGCTTCTGAGTCTGTGTGTTCACCCCAACAGCAGTGAATGGTGAGGTTGGGGCCCTGGGAGCTATTCAGGCTGTGTGAGCTGTGTGTGTGAGCAGAGTGTGGTCCTTCCTCCAGGTGTGGCCTCATGCTGACCCTGGCCACAAATCTGCTGCTGTGGATTTTGGCTGTGACCAATGACTCCATGCACCGTGAGATTGAGGCTGAGCTCGACGCCCTCATGGAAAAGTTCTCAGGTACAGAGGGGACCAGAACCTCCCACTCCCCCATCACATTTATATGTGCACACACACACACACACACACACACACACACACACTGGGAAGGCACGCACAGTTTGAAGTTGGGAGCACACTCAAGGCCAGGTCACTGTTAAACTAGAAAGTGTGGGCCGTAGAGATGGCTCAGTCTGAAAGTGCTTGTCACAGAAGCACAGAGACCTGAGTTTGGTCCCTAGGAGCTCACATTTAAAAAGCTAGGCAGAGCCAGGCGTGGTGGCACACCCCTTTAATCCCCACAGTGCTTGGGAAGCAGAGGCAGGCAGTTCTGTGAGTTCAAGGACAGCCTGGTCTACATAGTGAGTTCCAAGCCAGCTAGGGCTACACAGTGAGATCCTATCTTTAAAAAAAAAAAAAAAAAGGCCATGCATGGCCTGACATATCAATCACTGGCCAGCCAGACTAATTGATGAACTGTTGGTTAATGAGACTGTCTCAAAAAACCAAAGCAGATACATCCTAAGGGATGACACCCTCTTGGGTGTCTTCTGGTCTCTATGTGCACATACACACACACACAGTTCATTGTGTCAATGGTCCCCTTCGTGCTCCGTCAGGGACTGGTACCTGTTGCCCTGCTCCCTGTAGCCAGGTGGCCATCAGCAAGCCAGCCACTAATCCTGGCTGAGTTGGTCACTGAGAAGTCTTTCAGGCATGCACCCACCCATGATATTTGTATTTTACTTGTAAGAGACTAAAAAGCCTTTGGGGCTGAAAGGAATGCTGCCCTAATGTAATCTTAATGTCTAAACATACCAGGAGGGAGAGGAGACTTGTGGGTAGACAGCTCTCCCTAGATCATCCCATCTGGCCAATCCTGCGCCTGTATAGTCCGCCCTTTGAAGCAACATTCCATAAATCCACAAGGGGAGCTTGCAGTCTGTGGGATTCAGCCACACCTATGTGTCTGCCCCACCCACAGGTGGCATCATGACCTGTGTGCACCAGCTCTCAGGCATTCACACACCCAGCGCATGAATCATGGCACGTCTGTATGTGTGGCCATCCTTATATTCTGTTTGCACTTTGTACAAAAAGTGCAAAGAGGGAGCTTTGGTCAAGTGACATCATGGACGTGTGTTTGTATGTCTGCGGCTAGGGGTTGGAACAGAGCCTCGTTCATGCTGGGAAAGCACTCTACCGCTGAGCCACACCCACAGCTTCAGTTTATTATTATTATTAGACAATTCCAGGGGCTCATTTTAGCCAAAACACTGAGCTCCAGGTTCAATGAGAGACCCTGTCTCATAACATTAGGTGGAGAAGCAATTAAGGAAGATAAATCAACGCCAAGCCTACACACACACACACACACACACACACACACACACACACACACCAAATATACAAAAATATACAATATAGTGGTTACATTTTTTTGAGACAAGTTAGCCAAGGCTAACCCCAAATTCCCTATCATTCTGCCTCAGCTTCCCAAGTGTTGAGATTACAGGTGTGAGCTGCTATTCCAAGCTAAAGTTCTTGTTTGTTTGTTTGTTTGTTTGTGGTTTTTGTTGTATAGGGGTTCAAACTCAGAGTCTTATGTTAGGCAAGAGATTTAGCACAGAGCCACATTCCTAACCCTTGACTTTCTGAAACAGAGTTTAACTATGTAGCCCAGACTGGCCTTGAACTTGAGATCCTTCTGCCTTGGTCTCCCAAGCTCTGGTATTACAGGTGTGTATCACTACACCTGGCATTTTGGTTAGGATTCTTTTTGTTTTGGTTTGGTTTTGGTTTTGTTTTTCAAGACAGGGTTTTTCTGTGAAACAGTCCTGCCTGTCCTGGAACTCACTCTATAGACCAGGCTGGCCTCAAACTCACAGAATCATCTCTCCAGCCTCTGGTAAAGGTTCTTTTTTAAAATGACTTTGAGGTTTTTCAGTTACTTCCCAGTGGTAGCATTTAGCTCCTTCCCACTCTCCTGCTTTTCCTAGAACTGAATGTACATACAGCCCAAAGTCTGACTTGGATTCAGCTCAAGCATTTCGGCACCCAGTGAATGACACCATGCACTCATCCAGAAGCGCTGACTTCTAATTACCCCAGTATGTCCTGCTGAGGCTGGTCACTGCACTCAGGTGTGGCAGCCCGATTTCTTATTGCAAATGATGGGTTTGCTCTGCCAGCCAAGCAATATGTGGAGGTGATGCTTGGGCATGTCTGAAATGTTTTATAAAAGTTTGGCACCTAGAGTCTTGAATCCCTTTGTAAAAGAGTAATCATTTCATGATTTCCAATCTCTATGCTCCAGCCTCGAATGTTTCCACATCTGTAAAACAAACATCTGGCTGGGTCCTGTCCAGATCCAGTATGCTCCAGAAAGTGGGTGAGAGTGATCGTGCTACTTAGGTTTCTCAGTGCAGGGCCTGCCTGAGAAGCTGTATCTTCCTGCCCTGCCCCCTCTCAGGTAACGAGACCAACACTTGTATGTGCCTCAATGCCACGGTGTGCGAGGTCTTCCAGAAGGGCTACCTGATGCTCTACCCCTTCAGCACCGAGTACTGTCTCATCTGCTGCGCGGTGCTCTTCGTGATGTGGAAGAACGTGGGCCGCCGCCTGGCAGCCCACTCAGGTGCCCATCCCAACAGACCACCCTTCCGCCTACACGGGGCCATCTTTGGTCCACTGCTGGGCCTTTTGGCACTTGTGGCTGGTGTGTGCGTCTTTGTGCTCTTCCAGATCGAGGCAAGTGGCCCTGACATCGCCCGCCAGTACTTTACCCTCTACTATGCATTCTATGTGGTTGTGCTGCCAGCCATGAGCCTGGCGTGCCTGGCAGGCACAGCCATGCACGGGCTGGAGGAGAGAGAACTGGACACACTCAAGAACCCCACCCGCAGCCTGGATGTGGTGCTGTTGATGGGCGCTGCGCTGGGCCAGATGGGCATCGCTTACTTCTCCATCGTGGCTATTGTGGCCACCCAGCCACACGAACTGCTCAACCAGCTCATCCTGGCCTACTCATTGCTGCTTATCCTGCAGCATATCACCCAGAACCTCTTCATCATCGAGGGCCTGCACCGCCGCCCCCTCTGGGAGCCTGTGCTCCCCGCTGGGATGGGGAAGCAGGATGCTGAGCTGCCCCGCAGAGGTTCCCTGCGGGACCTGGGCCAAGACATACGGAGAGCCTCAAGGGCTTACATCCACTCTTACAGCCACCTCAACTGGAAACGAAGGATGCTCAAGGAGATTTCACTCTTCCTCATCCTCTGCAATATCACAGTGAGTATCTGAGCGGAAACTCCCGGGGCGCGGGGGTGGTGTATGGACCCAGATTCCCTTACTTAGGGAGTCACTCATCTCTAGCTAGCTTGATGCTGCTTGAGAGCCAGGAATATTTCCAGCAGCTCCCTGCAAGCTGACTGGCATGAGTTAGTGTGCTCAGCATATAGCAAAGGCTTCTATACAAATGTGTGTGATTCTGAACCCCAGAAGCTTTCGGGCTTGATGGAAAAGGAGGTCATTAGAAAATGACCGTTGAACTCATCATCCATTGAATTTGGCCAAAAGAGCAGCCCAGAACTATTTATTTTCTATTAATCCCTAGAGGAATTGGAGGTCGGCATTGATCTCTTAGCTTCTGGTGGCTGCTAAGTCGCAGGCCCAAAGGTCCATGCACTATCTCCACATCTCCTTGAATCATCACAGTACCTCCAAATGACAGGCAATGTTATTGTCCACCACCCCCCCCCCTTGGACAAATTGAAGCATATGTTGTCTGCTCAGACCCAGCTCTCACAGCCTGTAAGTGGCAGATATGAGACAACTCAGGGTTGTTTAGCTCCAAACCTCTAAAAGCACTGAAAACACACCCCAGTTGTGAAACAGCTGGTCTATGCAGAGAAGAAGTGATAAATTGGCTTTGAACTGCATCAGGAGTTCAGAGTCGGAAGCCTGTGTCCCAAGAGCCAAGGCGTGTTTCTGGAAGGTGGATAAGGTTGATCTGGGCTTTGGCAAATGTGTAGAATTCTCACAGGGAGGGGGGATGCAGGTGGCTGCAACTATCAGAAATAGTAAAGCCTCAGCTCGGGGCTTAGGGCACAAACCATCCAACTTGGCAGCATAGATAGCTGGCTGGGAGGTCCTGCCAAATGTCATGTATAAGGCAGCCCTCTGGGGTTCAGCCTGGCCTCAGGCAAGCCAAGGTGGCCCAGACTTTCTGGGTTGGGGTGAGAAGGACACTAGGGCTGGGGACCTTGCTCTGAAAGCCCCCGGATGATGGAATATGAGCAGGCTGGTTCTAGGTCAGCCTCCCATGAGCCGAGCATCTTAAGATTTGGAAGAGCCCCTTCCTCACCCAGTAGCCTCCTCTCTCTCCCCAGCTGTGGATGATGCCTGCGTTTGGCATACACCCTGAGTTTGAGAATGGGCTGGAAAAGGATTTTTACGGCTACAGGACCTGGTTCACCATTGTCAACTTTGGCCTGCCTCTGGGGGTCTTCTACCGAATGCACTCTGTTGGGGGACTGGTGGAAGTCTACCTGGGGGCCTGAGGGCTCAATGAAATCAGCCACAGCAGAACCCCCAAAGTGCCAAGACAGAAAAGGAAGCATGGCCTATGTGGGCAGACACATCATCACATCACAGAGGTGCAGAAACCTGCCTGAGGTTCCCAAAGTGACCTTTCTTCAACCTGACTGAGAGGGAGGGTACTGCCTGGAGCTCAAAACCAAGGTCAGGGCTTGGAAGTGGAGCCTGAGCACAAGCCTTCGCAGAGCCTCTTCAAAATAGTCCGAGTAATTAAGGATGTACCCAGGTGACTGGCAAAGGCTACTATCTGTGAGGGTCAGTGTGAAATCATGGAGTCTGGCGGCTGGAGGGGGCTGATTCATCCTGTGGAAGGGGCTGCTGGACATCCTGGAGGCTCAGGACTCCTACTGGGAGCTCAGAACCCAGCACTCAAAGCTTGGCAGGCAGCCCTGCCCCTCTCCCCAAACACCCCGGCTCCTAATGAGCTCATTAATTAGCTGCCAGGCAGGGCTCAACAGCTCTCTCCTGCTTCCATAAACCCTGTTTGTTTGATCGATTCCATTCCGTCTTTGTGGCATTTGTTCCTGGGGACAGAACTGCCACTCCAGGTGTGGTGAGAAGAATGGTCCTCTCAAGCAAGACAGTCCTGTTCCTCAGCCAGGAGTGGTCTACACCAGATATTCTCTGTCTGATCCATGGACAGAAGCAGGAAGAGATGAGTCTAGGCTTGTATGGCCCTGACCTCCGCCCTTTGCCAGCACCGTCTCTTGGAACAAACAGAGCCTCAGGGACATTATTGCAACTGGCTCACTATGGGTGGTCACTGCGGCCTCTGCCTGCCCAGTGCCCAGGCCTGCCTGGTCCTCAGAGCCCCTGGGTGGGGCAGGAAGGTGAGCAAGCAGGTAACACCAGCGCTCCATCCCTCTCTCTGAGCCCAGAACAAATATGTGCAGGGAGAGGCCCAAAGAGTGTGGCCCTGGCCCTGCAACCAAAGCTCTGCCCTTCCCGGAATCCCCCTGCTCTCATGAAGCCACAAACTGTTAAGCCACACACTGTCAAACCAGGCCCCCTCAACACTGGTCCTGGCTACCTGAGGCCATGCAAAGAACTTAGTCAGGCCTTGGCCTCTCCTGTGTGGGCTTTACTCTGAGTAGCCACAGCCAAACACTGGGTGACAGAGCCCAATCCTGCAGTCCCACACCCCCTCCATCATTTGACAGATGGTTCAGTCATAGGGCAAGAGCCCTCAGGGAATGAACTCTGGGGTGTAGAGTCCCCAACTGCCCTGAAGATAAGAGCCCCAGCCAGGCACCTCCCTCGACTCCAGGCACAGAGGCAGAGCACAGAGAGAGACATTTTATTGTGTAAAGTGGCCGATTGTACACAGCAAAGATTGTACTGATACAGGTGGGGGCGGGGGAGACCTAGAGGCCAGAGCTGGGGATGGTAGAATGTGGTACCCCCACCACCCGGGCAGTAGATAGGACAGGGGTACTGACATCCTTCAGGCCCCAGCAGTCAGGCAATATCCACTGGCTTGAAGATGGTAACAGTGGACCCTCCATACCCCACTCCAGGTCCATAAAGCACACTCACCAGTCTTGCTTCATAAGCTGCCAGCCCCCAGCCTCCTTGGCCAGCAGCTCAGCCATTCTTTCCCCAAGGGCCCCGGCAGGGAAAGGGCCTAGAACAGTAGTCTCAGGCTAGGGAGCCAGGACTTCCTTCATCATGACCAGGTGCCCCAAGGGGCAGCGCATGGCTCCTTTTTGGGAAAACCTATTAGGGCACTGTGACCTCCTGGCAGCTTCCAGGAGCAGCTGGCACAAGGGCAGATCTTGAAGGAGGAGGCGGAGTGGACAAGGGCTCTGGTGGGCCTGTATCTCTGGAGACAAAAGGCTCCTAAGAGAACAGTCTAGAGGGCAGAGGGGCACTTTCTTTTCTTTCTCCTTGTCATCTCCAGCCACAGTGGGCTCCTGAGACCTGCCATCCAGGACCAGCCACTTTACTTGCCCTGACAATGGTCCTTTAAAGCTCGGAACAATGGGTTGGGAAGCCTGGAGTCTAGGACCAGCCCTCCTGGCCCTATTCCCTCAGGTCTCCATCCTCACACCCGCTGGATCTCGAACAGCTTCACATCTGTGTCATACCAGACGGGTGGGTCCACATTCCTATAGAGGGAGTGGGCTGTCACCTTCTAGAAGGGGGTACCTCGGAGCAAAAGAGCTAGGTACCTACAAGACTCCCCGCCCATCCTGATGCCCCCACTCTGGGTGAAGAGTGCCCACCTTCAACCAGATTGGTTGGACATTAGTCCCACTATGGGTGGGAGAAAACCCAGAGCTAAATCCCTGGTGGGCATTCCTCAGGTAGACATCCATATCCACCCCAGGATGTAACTTCCCTACCCCTCACAGGGCCCACCTCAAATAGATGACACCCCACATGTAGGTGCGGAACCACATGGCAGTGCCTGAGTTCGCCTGGTACTTCCGGATAAGGATGGGATGGGGTACAGGCAGAAGTCCCACTAGGGTACCATGCTGCAGGAACCTCAGAATCTCAGATTCGTCCGTCAGGCCCCTAGAGAAAAAGGTGGGGCCTCCAGCATGTTTGTGGAGGCTGCACACAGGACCCTGAGGTGTGTGCTCCCCATCACATCCACCCCAAGCCTGGGCCGGCCCCTCTCCAGAACCACCTCCCCACCCAGCTTCCGGACTCACTTGTCAATACAGATCTTCTCCACCTGGGGGACCAACACCTGCAGCAGGCGCATGATGGTCTGCAGAGGCAGCTTTGACTTCCAGGACAAGATCTGCAAGAGCCACACCCAGAGCTATGGGACAAGCTTGACCTTGCCCCAGAGCCACAGGCTCCCCAGGACAGGAAGTGTGATACTTCACACAGCATGGCCTGCATCAAGCAGGGCCTGTGAAGGGGAACTGTTGCTAATGGGAAGAGCCCAGGCCATGCTGAGCAGTGCCACAGGCCAGCTGCTGTGCCTCGTGCCTTCCGGAAGACTGTCCCTCTAATCCTCACAATGGCTGGATGGCATGATCATAAGGATGTTTATTATCCCCATCCAGAGCAATCAGTGGGGCTCACAGGAAACACACAGGAAGGGGAAGCGATTTGGGGAGGAACAAGCAAGGGTGATTGACAAAGGAATCAGTCACGGACAATTGCTGAAAGGTCAGACAGGAGACGAGGTCACGCAACTGGAAGGACTGTCCCTCAGCCTGGCCAAAGGCCTTTGGTCTTCTTACTCTAGTCCTGGGCTGGAACTCTGACAGACAGACCCTGTTCCATGCCACCCACCCAAACCCCAGTTTCCAGATCCTCCAGCGGTATCCCTCACCCAATCTGATGTTGGGCTCCACTGGCCACTGGCTGATGTGCTGGACAATCGCCGCTGATCTCTCCATGTTTGGCTGGGCTCCTGGTTCCCAGAAAGGAATGGAAGTGACCAGGGGAGGAATGGGGACAGGGTGCAGTCACAGAGCAACTACATGTCTCCTCTGACCCCACTACAGGGAGGTTGGCTGCACCAGAGAGGTGGGTCCAGTCCTGTACCCTTTGTCCTGGACCCAAGGCCCAGCCCAGCCCAGCCCAGCTCAGTGACAGGTTTAGGACCAGGGGCTGACAGAGAAGGCAGGGAAAGGCCGGCCCCAGATAAGGCTGATGGATGAGGAGCCCGAAGGTCACGGGGCTTTGCTGTGATCAGTAAACAAGAGGTCTAGAGACGGCCCCCTCTCCCAGGACAGCAGTGACAGCCCTGATTCCCTTGCTCTAATACTGCAACCGCAGAGTGTGCTGGCCTTGCCCGCTCCTACACTTCGGGGGTCAAGAAGAAAGGCAACGAAGCCGGGCAGTGGTGGCGCACGCCTTTAATCCCAGCACTCGGGAGGCAGAGGCAGGCGGATCTCTGTGAGTTCGAGGCCAGCCTGGGCTACAGAGTGAGTTCCAGGAAAGGTGCCAAAGCTACACAGAGAAACCCTGTCTCGAAAAACCAAAAAAAAAAAAGAAAGAAAGGCAACGAAGTGATGCTCAATACCATCCTCCAGGGTCCCCAGTACCTACCCCCTCAGACGGGCTGCCTTCTGCTGAGCTTGGCTGGGATTCAGGCTCTAGGGATCTCAAGGTACCATCCTCTGAAACCTGGGATTTCTCTGTCAGCTTGTCAATGCCTGGGTGGGACACAGCGGGGAGAGGGGACATGCCACAGTGCCCCCTTCTGGCCGCAGGGGTTATGTGCTACCCATTCACTGCAGAGGTGCTGTGACTACTTACAGCTATGATCCCTGTCTATGTCCCTTCCCCAACCCCTTCAAGCTACCTTCCTAGGCCCACCCAATACTTCCACCTCCACATGCTGTGGGATTCCTTTTCCTCAGTTTCCTAGACAGGAATGACACCCCAGAGATCACACCCACTCCCTAACAATGCCATCTCCAACCAAGTCCCACACTCTCCTAGCCTGAAAGCATCCAGACCTGGGGTGGCCACCAGGCTGGTCTTCAGAGTGCCTGGTTCTGCAGGGGCGGCAGGGCGGGAACCCTCCATGGAAGCACCCTCCTGGGAGCCAGCGCGGGACAGGGGCTCCGGTGTCCTCCGCCGCCGCTGAAGTGCCTTGTGGATGGAGGGTGGGTCAGTGGGCAGGTTGGCCAGCTGGTGGAAGACTCCACGCTTACGGATGATGGCGTAGACCAGGTTGGAATTGCCTGCGGGAGGAACAAGTCTATCCTCACTTTGCTTCGCTACATCTGGGATGGCTTCTAGGACTAGAGGGCAGTTTGTGAGACAGGAAGAGCTCTTCCCCAGGGATAAGAACGGGTACAGGGTGTACAGAGCAGGACAGGCCCGGCTATATGGGTGTCAGTGGCCACAGCAGATATGGGAGATACCAAAAAGTTAGGTTGTGGAGGTGCCTGGTGTTAGGCTGTGGGGGATACCAAGAAGTTAGGTTGTTGGGGTGCCCAGATGTTAGGCTCTAGGGAAACAGCTGTGCCCTGAGCTCCCTCGGTATCCTTCTTCTGGTATCTTGAAATCCTCTTGGAGACCAGTACTAAGGGGGTTCATCTGGCATGGTGGGACAATCCGAGCCCTATTCTTTCTACACCAACCCAACGTTAACTATGTAGCCCTCTCAGTAACACATAGAGGAGTCCGGGAGGACACTGCTGTATGTGCCTGTCCTTCATCATCCACCTGCGAGTTCCCACAGCTATCGGGGAAGATGCAAAGGCTTCCCAGAGCCCTCAGTGCCCCCATCTACCTCTCTAGTCCTGGGGTGCACCATGCTGCTTTTAGCTTAACATCCACCCCAGGGCCCTTCTCACATTTCCCTTCCCATGCAATGTTTCTCTGCCTGGCTTACTCTCATTCATCACTCATACAGACCTCTAAACTTTACTTATTTTGGAAATAGTAATAGTCGCTCATATTTGGGTTGCTAGATGCTGTGCTGAGTGCTTTTTCTGTGAATTACTAATCCCCCCAACATCTCTAAGAGAGGGCCTTTTTGTGGTTTGTTTTTTGTTTTGTTTTTTGAGACAGGGTTTCTCTGTGTAGCCCTGGCTGTCCTGGAACTCATTCTGTAGACCAAGCTGGCCTCGAACTCACAGAGATCCACCTGTCTCTGTTCCCCAAGTGTTGGGACTAAAGGTGTGCACTCTGCAAGAGGGACTTACAACAGTATCATTATGAGCATCTTACAGATGAGGGGACCAGGCTCAGAGCCTGATATACTCATGGCCACAGAGCACATGGGCGGCAAGGTCTGGATTGGCACCTGTGGTACTGGTCAGGCACCTGTTGTAACAGCCAGCAGGCTCTTGTCACTTTGAGTTTTCCAGCTACCCAACTCTAAATGGACTCTTTAGGGTCAGGCTGTCAGCCTAAAGCCTCCCTCTGTGACTCCATGCCCCATCTGTGAGCTCCAGGAGGGATGAAGAACATCATCTTTGATTCCCTGCTGCATCTCCCTATACCCAGGTACACTGCAGGTGCTTAATAAGTGCACACTGAAGGGCTGAGCTAACAGGCAAGGTGCCTAGGTTAGGGCTTCCCCTAAGCTAAGCCAGGGGCTCAGGTCAGGCCTCACCATCAAACTGGTACTGGATAATGTTGTTGAAGACCTCCAGGAGGAAGAAGACCAAATGGTGGTTCTGGGACGCAGAGAAGAGGAACCAGGTGGTAGAGAAGGCCTCCAGCAGGTGTAGCAGCTTGTTGGCAGTCACCATGGACAGGCTCTTGAGGTAGGGCGACACTGTAAGGGGGGAGTCAGCTTGTGCTGGGCCATCCCTGAAAATTCCAGGCCAGGGCAGAACCGCTCACCTCAACTGATCCCCCCTGTCCCCAGTTCCCTGCAGAGCCCCCCAAAGACGGCGAGGCTCCAGTGCCCCCACCACCCCACACCCTCAAAGGCACGCTCAGCTCATTTCTCCCAGGCATCTCCCCAACACAGAGAGACAAGGGACAGGGACAAGGATGTAGATAAAGGAACTAGGGTTTAGAGACAGCTATAAACTGAGCCCAGTTCCCCAGCAATAAAATGACAGGACAAGGGTGCTAACACGGGACAGGACGGGACATCTTTCAAGAGTGACAAGCTGCTGTCATTAGATACGTATTCCTCGGGACAGCTTTGTGAGGAGGAGTCAGAGAGGAAACCGCACAGCTTGACCTGTGTGTGTCCTTGTCGCCTGCCTTTCCCCCTGGCTCCCCCGAAGGCCCCAGTGGGTGGGGACAGAGACCGTCCTGGTCACACAGCCATTCTCAGAGCTGCCCGTGCTCGTTGGGCACCCAGTTAGGACGTGTAAAATAGAATCAGCGGATCGACGAAGGGAAGGTGCAGGGCTCACAACCCCACTAGAGGCCCTTGGAGCCACTGTGCTGCCCCAGACACTCGAAGCACAAAGCACAGCATGGCCAGCACGTTAACTAGTTTTTACTGCCACCCTGACACAACTTGAGTCACCCGGGAAGAGACTCAACGAGGAATTGTCTAGATCACGTTCACGTGTGGGCGCGTCTGGGGGTGGTGGTGCCTTAGTTGTTAATTAAGGTGGGAAGAGCCACTACAGATGTGGGTGGTGCCATTCCCTAAGCTGGGCCCCGAACAGGTAAGAGTAACGAAAGCTGGCTGCACCTATGCAGCCAGGCAGCAGGCAACCATCTACTAGTTAGTTTCTTTGCTCCTGGCTGCGGGTGTCATGTGACCAGCTGCTTCAGGTCCTGCCTTGGCTCTCCCTCAATGACGGGCTGTAACCTGGAATTATAAGCCACGTAAACTTAAGGGTCTTTGCTACAGCAACAGGAATATAAACTAGACCTATCAGTGAACCACAGTGGCCAAAAGACATCCACCAAAGCCATTCTGCCCAGCCTACTGCTACTCACCTTGCTGGACCCCCAACTAGCCTGAGCCCTCCTGCCGCCGTTCCTAGGGAGCAGCGCGCAGCCCTTGAAGATGCTTGAAATCCCCACACTGTAACTCCACCAGCCCAAACCTGTACTACCCAATAAATAGCCAGCAGTCACATGCGGCCATTAAATGTCTGCAATACAGCCAGTCTCCACTGAGATTTCCTGCGTGAACAGAACACACACAAGACTTGGAAGACTGGATATGAAACAGAACATAAACTGTCTCAGTAATTTTTATAGTTTCTTCATATCTAAGAGGTGGTATTTTGAATTTAGGAGATTAGATAGAGTGCATACTAAAGCTTTTTAGAAATTTTATTTATTTGTGTGTGTGTGTGTGTGTGTGTGTGTGTATGTGTGTGTGTGTGAAGGTCATAGGACAACTTCGTGGTGTCAACTCTCTCCTTCCACTTTTACGCCCGACTTGCGTGGCAAGAGCTTTTACCTGCTGAGCCGTTTCATAGACTCTGAAGCTTTTATCACCTGCCGTGTTGCCCCTTTCACTGTACTAGAAAAATTAGCAGTAACCTGGCTGGCTATTCCAGGCGATAAAGCCAGGGGCCTGCTTGCTGGTTGGCCTGTGGCCTGGCGCCACCTGCTGGTGAGCATGGGGAAGTTAGGCTCCAGGCCCCTACCGTTGACCACAATGGTGAGCAGGCAGTCAAAGAGGGGCTGCAGCCGCTGGTGACCACTGGTGATGATTTTGTGGAATACCTATGCAGGGAGGGAGAGGGACTGTGTGAATTACCCACCATCTCCAGACTTGGCCAATAAGAGAATGTCACCCCCACGCCCCCACAACTGACCATGCACACCCCCTTACCACGATGAGCAAATCTGCATGTGTGCCGGTGAAGACAGGGATGTCCATGGGCACTCGCACTGAGTAGGGCTTGTTCAGTCGTACCCCAAAGTTCCTCTCCCCACTCAGAAGCAGCAGGATGAAGACCCCGATGTGCATCAGGCCCACCCGAGCTGAGGTACACAACACAGGAGGCGTCACGTGAGTGGGGAGGGGAGGTGGAGAATTCAGCAAAGACCCATCTCCAGGGGCTCAAAGGAACCCCTATGGAAGATTAGGACACCAGACTCAAGTTTCTGGGAGGCAGGACAGACTGGCTGGAACCCGCCCCCCGAAACCAAGACCCCATATCTACCCCAGGATCACAGGCCCACTACGGTCATACATTGATCTGCCCGGGCGTCATTGAGAAAATAGAGGATAGGGACCAGGATATCCAGCACGTCACTGCTCTTCAGTACAAAGAAGAGGAATTTCTGGGGACGAGAGAGGGGACAAGTGAGCTGGTCAGTGAGAGGCTCCAAGCCGCTCTCTCCCACCGAGGCTGGGGAGACCCAGATGCTATGCCAGTCTTGGGCTCCGTGAACCCCGCTCGGTCTTCAGCTATGCCCTTCCACGTCTGTTGCCCTTGGGGTGGGCCCTGAAGTCCACTAACCTTGTTGAAGTCACAGAGTTTCCAGAAGAGAACGAGCAGTTCCTGATGGAACTGGATTTTCTTCGTGGAGTTGGGAAGGTAGGTCTGGAGTAGGGGATTAGACAGCAGCCGAGCTATCCCCTTGAGGATGAACTGGAAGTCCTGGGAGAGCAGAGCACTTCCTTCCAACCCGGCCGCCTACAGCTCTGGATACCCCCGCAAATGCCTCCTCATTCTCCCCGATCTTTACCAATCTCCCATAACCTTAAAATCTCCAATCGAGGGGCCGGGTTTGGACATTACTGCTAGCACACTGGAAAGCCGAGCCTCTGCCTTCCCACCAGCAAGTCTGAGGATCCCCTATGCAAGGCTGCAGCTCCCAGTAACCCCCAGATGGACCCTTGAACCGGGCTCCCTGGCCACCTGGGTTCCTTGTTGACAGGGACTGTCCTTTGCCCTGCTCCCAGCACCCCCACCCCTTCCCCTCATCACACACGAGAAGTACTCCCCGGCTCTCACAGAGCTGTCATTTACCGGGCACACACCACCAGCTGAGCTGTGCTCTACTTTGATCTGGGGGGGGGGGGCGCTGGCTCAGCTACAGTCCCTCACTGTGTATCTGCAGAAGTCAGAGTCCCAGGAACTGTAGCACCTCCCCTCTGCTTGAGTCTGCCTGGACATTAAGGCCTCCTCTGAACCCCAACATCACAGCAATACCCCTCCTTTGAGAAGCCTTCTTGGTTACCCCGGCCCAGCTGGAGCTATGAGTCCTTTGTTGTTGGTTTTTTCCCTTCTTTCTTTTATTTATTTACTTGTTTTGGTTTTGGTTTTTTTGAGACAGGGCTTCTCTGTGTAACAGCTCTGGCTCTCCTGGAACTCACTTTGTAGACCAGGCTGGCCTCGAACTCACAGAGATCCGCCTGCCTCTGCCTCCTGAGTGCTAGGATTAAAGATGTGCGCCACTACGCCCAGCTTATTTATTTACTTTTAAAGACAGGGTCTCCTGTAGTCCAGGCTAGCCAAGAATGACTCTGAACTTTTAAACCTCCTGCCTCCACTTCCCAGATGCTGGCTAACAGCCATGTACCACGATGGCCTGAGTGTGTAATGCTGGAGATTGAAGTCAGGGCTTTGTGCCTGTTGGGCAAGTGCTCTACCAATTGAGCCACACACCCCCAACTCCCATCAACCCTTTCTGTGCCTTGAAATCTCCCAAGTATTGCCATCACTACTTTACTTAGGGTAAGCACGTTCTTTCAGGCAGGGGGACAGGACTCCTCTGTGCCCACAAAGCCACAGCGATTGGAGAAGGTGGGCAGATAGACCTCCTCCAGCTGTGCCTGACTCACCTCCTCACGATGAATGCGGGACAGGTAGTTCACAAACAGGTTCTCAGGCCCTGGAGGCTGCCAAAGGGAGGACCATGGTGAGCAGACCCTCCACTCTGGTCTGCCTGGGTAGTGGCAATTGAACCCCCAGGCACATTATGGGGTCCTGCCCATGGTGTGCCTCTTGCCCAGGGCCTCTGCTTAAGGAGATACCATCTGCCCACAGCCCTCCCTCCATCCGGTCCTTACATCAGCATCATCCATGGCAGTGCCCGTGGTGGTGCCATCCACAGTGGGGGTGGTGCTGGTGGCACTGTCATGGTCCAAGGTGACGATAAGCACCTGAGCAGCCTCCTCCACCAGGGGCTCCCGGTAGTCGGAGAAGAGCAGGTGGTTGTAGGGGATCCCGTAGCCCACAGGGTCATAGGCACACACGGTGTTGAGGAGCGAGGTGAAGAGAGGCAGTGCGTGTCTGCAGGGGAGAGCAGAGCAGGGCTGCAGGGATGTTCCCCTGGGCACATATCTCCGGCCACAGAAGGAGCTGTTGAGCTACTGGGCTACAGGCTGGAACCTGGGAGGCAGAAGTTCGAGCTTGTCCCTTCCTGAGTAGATAAGGAAGGGACCCATGCATGTGACTGGCCCTGACCAGGGCCAGGCTAGGCCAAGAGCAGAGGAATCTATCAGGGTGAGGGACTCCTTGTGAAGAACACGCTCACACACTTTTCAGTTCTCGGGGGCTTTAGACAAGGGGTTAGAAGTGCAGGGGAATGCAGCTTCCCCTTAGGGAGCAGAACCCAGTTCCATTCCCCGGCCCCCAAGTCACAGGATGACTTGAATCAGAAGGTGTTAGGGTTCAAGATCCTCATCTTACAGGTGAGGAGATTGAGATCCAGCAGTTAAGTGGGCAACAAAGGGTGGCAGTTTGCCTGATGAAGCTCTGAGAAGAAACTCTGGCCAGCCTCTGATTGTGACTGGTGTTGAGGGGTCACTTGGGAGCCCTTCATTTCTGGGGATAAAAAGAAATCCAGCAGGAAGCCAGCAAAACACAGAGGAGGGGAGCCACGCTATTCAGAGATCAGAGTCCAGAGCAGGAAAGCTACAGGTTTTAGAATGCCCACGCCTGTGCCAGCATCTCGGCCACAGCTGGAGTCGCAGTGATGACTGTGTGACACCCACATGGACTCGTAAGTGTCCCTACATCCCTTGAGTGCCCACCATGGTCCAGACCTCTCCATCCATCAGGGTGGTTCTCAGACCCTCCTCTCCACCCACTGACCCAAAGGACAACCACAGGCCACATGTGGCTGGCACTGAGTACTATTGAGTGGTTGGTCCAGATGAAGCATGCTGGACATACAAACTACACACCGGATTTGGGGACAGAGCATGAGAGAAGGAAATGCAAGAGATCTTGATAGATCCATAAACTCATTACAAACTTAATGCTCACTTTTTAAAATATACTGAGTTCAATAAAATATATAAATTAATTTTCTTTCTTTTTGCTTTTGATTCAGGGTCTTATGTACCCCAGGCTAGCCTAAAACTCACTAGTAGCCAAGGATGACCCTAACCTTCTTGTTTCTTCTGCCTCCACCTCTAGAGTGCTGGGATTATAGTTGTGTACCATCACACCCAGTCCACATGGTGCTGGTGGTCAAACCCAGGGCTCCATGCATACTAGGCAAGTACTCTACACACAGAGATACAGCCGTCAAATTCCTCACATTATATTTCTAATGAACAGTGTGATTCCAGATGGACGACCTGGACCTGGGCCACCCAGGGGTCCCCAGGTTTGGGGGCCTTGATGGTTCAAAGGTGTAGCTAAATTATGGTTTCATGCCACCAGGGGGCAGCACCTCTCCTCAAATAAAGCCAACCGGGATGGCACGCCTCTTAACTCCTAAGTGCCTAGTGAGACTGAGACTAGCCTCTCACCTGTTTTCTGTGGAACAAAAGAACTGAACCCAGGGGTTGGTGCTGCCACTCTCTGGAGATGGGGGCAGGTACATGGCCTCTGAGAAGCATGTCAACAGCAGCTTCAGCAGCTCCATCCTACAGGAAGGACCAGGAAGGGTACATTAGGACCCGCCTCCCTCTAGGAGGAAGCTGCCAACACTACCCACCACCCTGACCAAGGTCCATGGGAAAAATGACTCCTGTTCCTCCCTGTAAAGCCGAGGTTGGATGATAAATGGGCTGGGTCTTTTGGAAGACCCTGTGGGTCTCTGAGCTATGCAAAGCCCAGCCCGGGTTCAGCTCACCGGTTCATGTCGTGGATGTAGTTGGGCTGTGGGGAGTGAGCAAAGCCCACACCAGCCTCCCAGATGTATTCACAGCTGTCCAGGGAATGGACATCTTCTGCTGAGCCCGGGGAGGGGGGGGTGTTGGGGGGGGGGGGGGGGAGGACACAAAATAAATAGCCACGTGAGGCAGGCCCAGACTACCCAAGCTTCCCACGGTCTCCAGTTGCCGCAACATACCCCAGGATTCTCCTAAAGATAGCCCCCACCATGCCCTAGGTCCTAATGTACAAGGAGAGAAATGAATGTTGTCGGATTTCTTTAAGAGCTCACTTTTGTACAGTCAACAGTTATGTTGATTATTTTACTTTCTGAGTCCAGTCTGAGGCAGGGAAAGGAGGAAGGAGAAGGTTGGGGGAATAGGGTGTGGCAAGTTGAGGGGAGAAAGCATTCCTGGTGGAGTCCCTGAGTAAAAAGTCGGGCTTCCTGGTTCCAGCCCTGCACCCTCCCACCTCAGGCAGAGAGGACAATGGGTGCTTGTGCAGGCTGCCTGGGAGACAGGGTCAGGCTGGACACCAGCTGGTTCCTCTCCAGCCGTGCCACCCCCACCCCACCCAGGGTATGTACACCTAAGAGCCTTGCTCTCTGAACCTCCCCTGCTCCTGCACCCTGTCTCTCCTGGCCCCAAGAGCCCAGCCCGGGGGTGTCTCACCACGTTGTTCCTCCGGTGGCTCTGCACAGTGAAGTCTGGGCAGAAGAGCAAGTCGGCAATGGCCAGGAGCAAGGACTCGGCCAAGGGTCGAGCGTTCTCATCCTCTTCTTCACCCTGCTAGGAGAGACGCGGGCTGCTCAGCGGAGGCTGGCTATGGGGAGGTGGCCCCAGGGGACCGGGTCTCAGCAGGCATGCGTGGACAGAGGGAGGAAGAGGAAATGGACTCCTGCTTACTCCAAATCTCCCTTAACCAGAAGAGAGCAGAGCAGACACAGGAATTAGGGAACAGTGAGGAAACGCCCCCCTCACCAGGGGTGCCGGGCACTAAGCTCAAGTGACTCAGCCCTCTTGGGAATCATGGGGTCTCAACCCTTGGCACTTGCCTGGAGATAAGCCCAGAGCAGATGGGGTCTGGGAGAAGGCAATATGGTCCCTCTGGACCTTCTAAAGAGGTCACTAGGCCCTATCCCTATACTCCTGCTCCAGGATATAGGGGGCAAAGGCCCCTTGGGAGGAAAACTGAGGGCTGGAAAAGTTGGTACTGGCTCCTCCCCACTCAGTGGCACCCTACCCCTAGGTCCCATCCCACACTTCCTAAATAGCAGGTGCTCTGCCAGGGTCCTCCCATCCCCCCTGGCCAGGCCCACAGACCCCTCCACGCCCTGCCCCGGGCACTGTGGACCAGAAGAAGCCCCTCCAGTCGGGGTCCTCGAAGATGTAAGGCAGCACTCGGGTGAGCAGCCGGCTGCAGTTCAGGACGACCTGCTTCTCCTTCTCTGAGTGGCAGCCACTCTCTGCTCCTTGTACCAGTTTCTCCACAGCCTACGGGGACAGACAGCAAGGAAGGAACATGTGACGTGGTCCTTTGGGTTCAGGCCACCCAGGCTGTAGAGCTAGTTCATGGGTGGTGAGATGTGGTTAAAACTCAAGCCTTTAATCCCAGCACTCAGGAGGCAGAGGCAGGCGGATCTCTGTGAGTTCAAGGCCAGCCTGGTCTACAGAGTGAGTTCCAGGACAGCCAGGGCTGTTACACGAGAAACCCTGTCTCAAAAAA
>CABHPP010111912.1:0-15246 GCA_902168425.1 Peromyscus attwateri | reverse complement strand
TTTTTCAGTTTTTTTAAGTTTTGTTTTATCTTATGTGTGTGGGTGATTTGCTCACATGCATGTACACCAGGTGTATGCATGATGCCCATGGAGACAGAAAGGGGTTTTAGATCCCCTGGAACTGAAATGACAGATGGCTGTGAGCCACCAAAGTATTCTCAACTGCTGAGCCTCTCTCTAGCCTGTGGCCTTGAACCTTGATTTTATCCTGAGTTTAGATGAAGGTGTAAAGGGATCTTGTGATGCCTTGTTTTAGCAGACTCTGAAATTAATGTTCCTTGATATTATGACCAACAAGAAAATAATATGACCTCTCACTATGCACCAGGCAAACACCCAACTTCACTCAGTACTTACCATAATGGAGAAGCCTCTTGATGTCAAAGCATGCTTGTCTAGAACAATTCCTTCTTTTAGCTAAAATCAGACCACAGAACTTCAACCCAATATAATCAGATTTTCACCATAACCAAGATTTTTCTGGTCAAACTCAGTAGAGTGTCAAGTAGGCGTAGTCTAGCATAGACTCGGGTTCATCTTCCATTCTCTTTTTACAGGGTGTCCTAATTAGGGTTTCTAATTCTATGACGAAACATGATGGCCAAAAACAACTCAGGGAGGGAACGGTTTATTTGGCTTATACTTCCACATCATAGTCCGTCATTTAAGGAAGTCAGGACAGAAAAGCAGGGCTAGATGCAGAAACTGATGCAGAGGCCATGGAGAGGTACTGCTTACTGATTTGCTTCCCATGGCCCGCTTTCTATAGAACCCAGGACGACTAGCCCAGGGATGGCACCACTCACAACAGGCTGGGCCCTCCCCCATCAATCCAGAATTAAGAAAATGCCCTACAGCTGGATCATATGGAGGCATTTTCTCAATTGAGGCTCCTTCCCTTCAGATAACTCTAGCTTGTGTCATGTTGGCGTAAAACTAGCCAGTACATGGGGTTACTTGCTGGGCTATCTTACATGACAGTGGTTTTGCAGCACTACTGGATATGGTCCAGCACCAAACTGTAATACATGCTATTATCAGAAACATAATGATTATTGGTTCTCGTTACAGATCTCAATGCCAGGAACTTATGTTATGAAACTTGGGCCGCTAAATTATGTCCTAGAATTCAACTGTGTCTCCCTTAGAGTCAATTTATTCTTTCTGGATAGTATCAGGCTATTCTGATTGTCCTATAGTATTTTGTGGTGGTATTGTGTTCCCCAAAATATTGTGTACCTTAATAAACTTATCTGGGGTCAGAGACAGAACAGCCACAATATTAAACATAGAGGATAGGCAGTGGTAGCACACGCCTTTAATCCTAGCATTCCAGAGGCAGAAATCCACGTGTTCAAGGATACACCCAAGCATGGTGACCCACGCCTTTAATCCCAGAAAGCAAGCCTTTAATCCCAGGGAGTGGTGGTAGAAAGCAGAAAGGTATATAAGGCGTGAGGACCAGAAACTCGAGGCATTTGCCCTGGAGAGGCATTTGGCCTGGTTAGGCATTTGGCCTGGTTAAGCATTCAGGCTTCTAGCAGCAGTTCAGCTGAGACCCATTTTGGATGAAGACTCAGAGGCTTCCAGTCTGAGGAAACAAGACCAGCTGAGGATCCAGCGAGGTGAGATAGCTGTGGCTTATTCTGTCTCTCTGACCTTCCAGTGTTCACCCCAATAACTGGCCTCAGGTTTGATTTTATTAATAAGAACTTTTAAGACTCATGCTACAGTATTTGTGTAAGTACAATATTTTGTTCTTGTTGTTATAATTCACAGATTTAGACTAGCTTGTTAAGCTTCTAGAACAAAACAGTGCCATGTAGGACTTCTGCTAGTTTCATAGAGAAACATGGAGCCACTTTTTAGTTGTATTATTCTCAGTGAAGAAACTGTAATTCACAAATCTTATGTGAAGAGGGAATCAGCCTTTGCTCCTCGAAGATCTCCCAAATGACTTGTATTAGGCTCCTTTAAAAGAGCTTCAGGGTAGTGTTCTCAAGAAAACATGGTCTACTGGATGGGTGATAGTTGTTAGTATCTCAAAAACTCTAACAACTATCTCTGAAAGCACAAAGGAAGTTAGTGTGTAGTAGGCAAGGATAAGCCTGATGTCACTATAATAAGTAATGCCCTAATGAAGCAGACTTTATTGGGAGTGGAAGTACTATTTAGTGCAACAAAAATCATCTGTAGTGAATGCTTGCAATGTTATGTTTAGAGCATGGCATCCAACATCCTGTGGCTTATGATTGAGCAAGCAGGGGTACACGCCCACATCCACACACGTGCACATACATCACACACACACTAATAATAATTTGGGGTTGCCAAAACATCCATTTTAAATGCAAGTTTAGCTTTGTTGTGCCAGAGATGGTCACAGTTTCGAGCTCTGTACCACACCCAAATGGCTTCAATAATGGGCAGGACAAAACTTATAGACATTCACCTAGTAGACTGGGCTCCCAACTTTCCTGCCTGTTTGCCAATGAAGTTAAAATGACACACACCTTCTTCTGTAATACATGTTGCTAGTTGCTTGCCTCTCTTCTCTCTTCCTGCCTATTCTCCATGACCAATGCAAAACCATCCTTTAGAGACCCATTCCTGTAGACTCCCAGCTGGTACTCTTTATTCAGACCTCTGGTAGCTTCTAAGAACAGTAACTACCAGCCATACTGATAGGGATACTCCAAGAGTTTTGAGTCGCGTAATCCCCCAAATAAGGTTTTGCCAAGGGCCATGGCATAGTACAGCACATGGCAACTAATATTCAAGGTGTCAACCCACCAGATGAATAATTCTCTGATGGGGAACCTCGCTAGGCAAGGCCATGGGGCTACAGACTCCATAATATCATTTGCTTCTGTCTGTAATTTCACATGTGCTATTGCAATTTTTCCCTAAGCAGCTATAAGGAATCCCCCATTGCTTGTAAGTGTAGTGTGTTTCTCTCATGAATGCAGCCCAATCTATTGGGATCTTAATCTGTGAAGATGACACCCCGTAGGCTGTATTGTCCATTTGATATCAATAATGTTAGCTTACACAGAGTTTTGATGAATAATTGAATACAAAGTAATGCTGTTTTATATCATAGATCAGGTTGACATAGGAAAACAGTTGTACTTCCAGCCACTAAGACAGCTGTATACTATTAGCTGATTTAAAGCTTCAAAGTAACTTTAGATTAGACCAGGTGACTTGTTAATGGATTTTAAGATAAACATTCCCAGGAAAAGCAGTCCAGTTCACAAGGACAAAGTAGTCAGCTGTCTGATTTGTTGAACCAAGGTTATAGGTGTAAAGCAGCCTAATTATTGTGCCAGCCTCTCTTGATAAGTCTGGCTGATATCTAGGACAGTAATTAACTCTGCACAAATTCCTAACCTCAGTTTTATGATACAGACATATAACCTGAAGACTCTAAATTCAGCCAACTAACTGTTCTTTATTTTTGGGTCCTGAAGTCACATGAATGACAGGGGACGATTTACCAAGTTCTAGGTACAAAACAGCTTTCCTTCAGAAACATGGGAGCAGGGGATTTTTCCTACTGGCCAGGGCTGCAGAGTATAATCTGGCTTCTTAGCCCCAAGAAAGAGTTGCAAGTTTCCTTTTTTATGGTCTAAGGTTACACGCAAGACAGAAAAATACATTTTAAGATTTAAATGCTTTTAGTGTCACTGTTTCTGCCAAGTGAGCTTAGCTGTGCTCCTTGCCCCCACCCCACTCCACCCCCACCCTCACCCTGCAGCTTGCTCTCCACAAACATTCTGGGTCTGAGGGAGCCCAACATTTTTACAAATGTTCATCACAAAATGTTAGTTTAGAATGTTACTACACTTAGAAAAATAGGATATAATGCATGATTTCTTTATTTTTCTTAGACTCCTCAACAGTTTAACTTTATAGTTCTTTTAACCCTTTATAAGATTATCTCTTTAGTTAGATAATGTAATGACTGGTTCTTTCTTCGAAGCTGCAGCTGCACTTTAGAGCCAATTAAGAAGTTGAGATCTATTACAAGTGTGTTGTGGAGATAACTCTGTTTCTTATCAAATGAAATGCAACCTTCAAATGCAACTTCTATATTGCCTGAAGGATTTCTGTTGGGTATAACTGTAAAGAACAAAGAGGATTGGAATTCATCATGAGAAAATAAAGAGAGAAACTATCAGAATGTGTGTGTTCCTTTCCTAAACCCCTCAGACAGAAATAGTCCTAAGTCCCTCGACGCTGCAGCTTTCCCCAGGACTGCAATAAGCTTTCTTTGTAGGATTAGGGAAAGGTTCCAAAATTGACAGCAAAATGCACATAATTCTCTGACTAGACTAAAATCCATTGACTCCACAAATAGGTGAATTTTATGGTGTGTAAAGTCAGTCTGTCTGTCTGTATCCTGCCCCACCTCCCCACCCCACACCCCACCCCACCCCCCCGCACCTCTTTATTTTTGAGACAGGGTTTCTCTGTATAACAGTCCTGGCTGTCCTGAAACTCGCTCTATAGACCAGGCTGGCCTCAAACTCAGAGATCTGCCTGCCTCTGCCTCCTGAGTGCTGGAAGGTAAGGGTCTCTCTTGCTATTTCTGCTGCTGTGTTTCATGCTCCAGGCTACCTGGCTCACAAACAGTTCTCTTGTCTCGCTTCCCATCTCATCATACCAGTACTGGGATTACAGATATTCCCTACCACATCCAACATCTTTTAAATGTGGCTTCTGGGATGGAACTCGGGTCATCTTACTTGCTTACTGTTTTTACCTGCTAAGTCATCTCCCCAACCCCAGATGACTCATCTCCCGACCTCGTGCACTGTCATAATTTTAGCACTAAAAATCTTGTTCCTAAATCTTTTTGACGTAAGAAAATCTTAGACAATGGGAGAAGAACCCTGAGTTGTAAACAGTGGCCAAATAAATAAGTAGAAGTTAAAAACAACACTGTCCCTACTGTCAATACAACAGAGATGATCTGCTCTTTATAGTGACTGTAACTACTCTTTCACATACATATAAGGGTCACATCAAGCTGTCATGGCCCAATGGAAGTCTCCCAGAACTGCTTCTGGGTGTCTGGTGTGGCCAGGGCTGAAGCAAATTTTACTGAAACAAATCCAAGGTTGGAGTAGCAGCCACGACAAATACAGTGGTCCCAGTGGCTGGAAGGAAGTCTTCTCAGGTTAGCAGTAGTTAGACCAGGATCTTCCCTAGGTATCTGAACTAAATCAGAGTTTTTCAGGCAATTGTGAGGTGCTTAAAGCAGTCACGGCTGTTAGGATGACAACTGAAACAATTACCTAAGAACCAAGTGTTTGAATGAGAGTCTGTGCAGCCTCAGAGAAAATGTCCAAGCCGTAAATGTGCCTGCCACCATGCTAATTGATGGATAGTTCCGGCAGTCTTGAAAAACTTGGACAAAAGTTATAGTTCCCATCTGGCCTCCATTTTGGCCTCAACCTGGGTGAGTCACCCACTTCCACTCCCTTAAGGCAGAGCACCAGAAATGAAGAGTCAGATAACTAGTCAGTTGAATAGCCCAACTGCTGGTGCCTGAGGTCTTTAGTCCCTTAGAGGGAAAGGTACAGGTCTGGAGAAATGGTTCAGCAGTTGAGCGCACTTGCTATAGATGTGTCCAACACCCACATCAAATGGTTCACAACCACCTATAAGTCCTATTCTAGGGTAGCTGATGTCCTCTGACCCCCACAGGCACACATAAATAATACATCAATCATTAAAAAGGATAAAAGAGAAAAAAATCATTCAGGAGTGCTGACAACAAATACAAACTTGAAAAGAACATATTTTTTCAATGAATTTTATCTAATAGTGCTTAGCTCCTAGCCAAATACTCTTGATGGAGCTTGGGTCCTTCTGATCTCTTTCAGGACACACACACACTAGAATAGGAAGGACAAGAACCAAAATAAGGCATACTCCATAATCTACAGAAAAGAATGTAAGATTGGGCATGGTAGAAAGGGAAGTAGAAAGACATATGGAGACCAAATCTAGTTTGCTCGCCTCCCAGTAAGACTCCAATATTGAGTTGAAAACAGCAGCTACCACACAGACACTGTGATCAATGTCTGTAATTGCAGCACTTGGGCAGTCCAGACATGAAAATCACAAGTTTAAGGCCCACCTGCACTACACGATGAGTTCAAGGCCGGCCTGAGCTACACAATAAGACCTTGGCTCAAACCAACAACTGTAAAAAGGAAAAAAATAAAGAAAAGGACAGTTGTTGAATTAGAGATTCAAAAATATATAATTTATTCCAAAGTTCCTTTGGTTGCTTTATGTAGTTAAGTTACTGCTCCTGATTCGGATGTAGCTGAAACACTCTGAGAGCAAATGAAAAGGATGCTTCTGACAGTAGATGGACTGGCCTCTCACAGTACAAAACCCAATCAGACTCTCTACAAATGGTCCTTCTCGTTTTTTAGGGATGTGTGCTTGAAGACAATGGAGCTTCAAACCTACTAACTGGATTCATAAAGATATTAATAAAAGTGCAGAAAATATAAAACAAAATATTGTTATTTTGTCCAAATACAAAGTGCATTTTTGCTTAGCTGTGTTCATATTCAAGTAACATGCAGATAAATATGCAGATATAAATTGTAATATATTCCACTCTGTCAGTCCATAAACTATAAACAAAGAAAATTACAAGATATTAACCAACTAGATGTACTATATTCAAGTCTTATACACAATTCTGATGAAGATGTGATTTTCTTGCCTAGGCTATTGAAGATCTTGGGATGGGATTGAACACACACACACACACACACACACACACACACACACACACACACACAGTTTTTTTCCTCTATACATATGTATGAGAAACTTTAATTTTTGTTTGTCTTTGTTACATCCAAATTTCCAGAATTACTAATCTTGTGCCTTGGGGCCATTTATAAGTAAAATAACAATCATTTGCCCACGATGCCCTGCAGCAGTTCATATGACAACTGGAATAGTTACTGACTCATTGGTGAATCCATGTATAGTTGGGATGTGCTAGACAAAGGGATGAGTCACTATGGGAGAGCACAAGAATTTAATACAATACCTAGAGCAGCTTGGAACCATATTGGAAGTTTTTGTGTACTTTCCAGTTTCCCTAAAATGTACAAAGGTACCTGAAAAGTTTTAGTTTACTGAAATGGAAGGGATAACTTAAGACATATACCTGCAAAGTGATTATCGCTGTTATTGGCAGTAGAAAAGATGCTAAGATGTTAGTCTGATATAAATTAAAAGTTTATTAATGTGGAAAAAGAAAGAAATTCATTTAATTTGGAAATGCACTAGGGGTGAGAATAGACAATATTAAAACAGCGATGTATATGCTGTTTCTCAAAAAAAGCTTGATTATTTTGGAAGAGATGATGAAACACCCATGACCAAAATCAACTTGAGGAGGAAAGGAATCATTTCATCTCACAGTTGTAGTCTATCATCCAGGGAAGTCACGATAGAAACTAAACTAGAGACCATGGAGGAACGCTGCTTGCTGGCTTATTTCCCATTACTTGTTCAGTCCGCTTTCTTATACAACCAAGGACCACCTGCCCAGCAGCGGACCACCCACAGTGGCCCGGGCCCCCACACATCAATCATTAATCAAGAAAACACTCCAAAGACTCGCCTAAAGGCCAGTCTTACAGAGGCATTTTCTCAGTTGATGATCCTGACTTGTGTCAAGTTGTCAAAGGACTAATCAGCACAGACATTATGTGTAGGATGTGAAACAACTCTCATACAAGATAGAAAAAAGGAGTGAGCTGTGTTTGAAAATCAGCTAGCTTCAGTGCAGGCATGAGCACACACAGTCACCAGAAAAAGCGCCAAAGTGAAGCAGTGCTCTCATTTCTTCATAGAAATCTCTCTAAACCTGTGCTTTGCCTTTCCACAATGTCAGTTGCCTGTTGTCAACCATGGTCCAAACTTACTAAATGAAAAATTCCAGAAATTAATAATTCATGAATTATAAATGGCAAGCTGCTCTAGGTATTGTATTAAATTCTTGTGCTCTCCCATAGTGACTCATCCCTTTGTCTAGCACATCCCAACTATACATGGATTCACCAATGAGTCAGTAACTATTCCAGTTGTCATATGAACTGCTGCAGGGCATCGTGGGCAAATGATTGTTATTTTACTTATAAATGGCCCCAAGGCACAAGATTAGTAATTCTGGAAATTTGGATGTAACAAAGACAAACAAAAATTAAAGTTTATCATACATATGTATAGAGGAAAAAACTCTCTCTCTCTCTCTCTCTCTCTCTCTCTCTCTCTCTCTCTCTCTCTTTCTCTCTCTCTCTGTATGTGTGTGTGTGTGTGTGTGTGTGTGTGTGTGTGTGTGTGTGTTCAATACTATCCCTAGTTCCAGGGATCTTATGTGAGTCTTGGAATATTTTCCCTGAAGATAAGGGGAGACCAATGCAGTATATTTCTAACTTACCTGGAATCCATTCAGTCTCACAAATTCAAATTAGTTCTGTGCTATAAGACTTTTTTTTCTTAAGAAAAACAGATTTGATGCTGGAGAGATAACTCAGCATTCATAATCTTCTACATTTCTTGCAGAGGATCTGAGTTCAGTTCCCAGCATACACATTAGGCAACTCACAACTCTGTAATTCCAACTCCAAAGGATCCTACACCCTCCTCTGGCCTCACATGCACCATCACCACCACCACCACCACCCACACACACACATAATTAAAATTAAAACTTCTTTGGTTTTTTTGAGACAGGGTTTCTCTGTGTAGCCTTAGCTGTCCTTAGCTGTCCTTGGCTATCCTGGAACTCTCTCTGTAGACCATGTTGGCCTCGAACTCACAGAGATCCACCTGCCTCTGCCTCCCGAGCACTGGGATTGAAGGCGTGTGCCACCACTGCCTAGCTAATAAAACTTTTTTTTTTTTTTTGGTTTTTCGAGACAGGGTTTCTCTGTGTAGCTTTGCACCTTTCCTGGAACTCACTCTGTAGACCAGGCTGGCCTCGAACTCACAGAGATCTGCCTACCTCTGCCTCCTGAGTGCTGGGATTAAAGGCATGTGCCACCACCGCCTGGCCTAATAAAACTTTTTTTAAAGACAGACTTTATGATAACATCCAATGCACTTTGAAGTGTTCAAAACTGATGGATTTTTTTATGGGCAGTCTATATGCATAAACGCAAAGGGCCCCGTTAGCTGATAAACAGTCCACCAAGACAAACCTCTATCTAGCATTGAAAGAGGAGACTTTTTAGACAACTGGGAACTAATTCCAAGTCTAAATCCTGTTGCTTCTAGCACATCAAATTTAAGTATTACAAATGTAAAGATGTATTTTGAATGGATCTCTATCTTAAATTTTTATTATGTTTCTTTACGTGTGAGTGTGTGTGTGTGTGTGTGTGTGTGTGTGTGTGTGTGTTCTCACACGTGGAGGCCAGAGGACAGCTTCCAGGAGTCAGTTCACCTCTTCCACCTTGTGTGTTCAGAGAACTGAACTCAGGTCACCAGGCTTAGCAACAAGCACCCTTGGCCACTAAATCATCTTGCCAGCTTGGTAGTTATCTTAATGTATTATACTAGAATAACATGAAAAAATCACTCCAGGGCTGGAGAGGTGGCTCAAACGTTAAAAGCACTGGCTGCTCTTCCAGAGGGTCTCAGTACATTTCCCAGCAACCACATGGTGGCTTACAGCCCTCTTCTGGCCTGCAGGCATACATGCAGGCAGAACACTATATACATCATAAATAAATGAATCTTTTTAAAAAATAAAGAAAAGAAAACCACTCTAATAGCATCTTGATAAGATCTGGGCTGTATACAAAGGTGAATATTATATTTGTGTTCAGTTTTGTTACAGAATATTTGTTTACGCTGTAAAGAGGTATCTTTGCGGGGGTTGGGGATTTAGCTCAGTGATAGAGTGCTTGCCTAGCAAATGCAAGGCCCTAGGTTTGGTCTTCAGCTCTGGAAAAAAAAAAAAAGAAAGAAAAACTAAACATTTGGGGGCTAGAGAGATGGCTCAGAGGTTAAGAGCACTGACTGCTCTTCCAGAGGTCCTGAGTTCAATTCCCAGCAACCACATGGTGGCTCACAACCATCTGTAAAGAGAGCTGGTGCCCTCTTCTGGCCTGCAGGCAAAACACTGTATAATAAATAAATAAATCTTTTTTTTTAAAGAGGTATCTTTGCCAAGGAGCCTTCTGATTGTTTTAATAAAGAGCTAAATGGTCAATAAGTAGGCAGAAAAAGGTTAGGCAGGACTTCCAGAGACAGAGAGGACTCTGAGAAGAAAAAAAGGCAGAGTCACCAGCCAGACAAGGAGAGGAAACTGGAGGTGCAAGATGGAAGAGAGGTAACACCACATGGCAGAACCTAGATTTAAAAATAAGGGTTAATTAAGCTATAAGAGCTAGTTGAGACAAGCCTAAGCTAAAGTCCAAGCTTTCATAATTAACAATACATCTCTGGGTCATTATTTGTGGACTGGCAGTCAAAAGATAGTCCAACAAGAAAGCTTGCTACTCAGCTTTTATCAATACACAATAGAAAAGAAGAATCTCCCAAAAGCTGTATTGGAACAGAAACTTTAAGAAAGATCTTTGGCTCAGCAGCTAAGAATGCTTACTGCTCTTGCAGAGGACCCAGGTTTGGTTCTCAGCACCCACACGGTGGCTCACACCCAGTTCCAGGAAATCTGACATCTCTTCTGACCTCCTTGGACTCAGGCATACACACATATACAGAAAAATAAATATTTTTAAAATCTTATTAAACCATAAGAACAAAAGAAGCAGTTTATTTTCTTTTAAATATAGGTAAGTGATATGTTGTAGAATATTGTTTTAAGGTATATTACTTTTGTTTATGTTGCATTTGTTTAACTCTGTGAAGCTGTCACTGTACCTGTCTAAAACACCTGATAGTCCAATAAAGAGCTGAATGGCCAATAGCAAGGCAGGAGAGAGAAATAGGTGGGGCTGGCAGGCAGTAGGGACAAATAGAATCAGATCTAGGAGCAAGAGAAGGAGGAGGATATCAGGAGCAGCCACCCGGCTACACAACCAGCAATGGAGTAAGCAAGAAAGGTATACATAAGTAGAGAAAGGTAAACGCCCAAAGGTAAAAGACAGGCAGGATAATTTAAAGTTAAGAAAAGTTGGCAAGAAACAAGCCAAGCTAAGGCTGAGCATTTATAATTAAAAATAAGTCCCCGTGAGTGATTTATTTGGAAGCTGGGTGGCAGGCCCCTCAAAAGAGCAAAAACAAACAACAACAGTGATAGCTGTTTGTTATTTTGTTTATATTTCACTTTTTAAACTTAACATGCATCTATTAAGAAGATACAATAGCATGAATCATAAATTTTAGGTATCCAAGAATTTAATTGCTGACAGAAGACAAAAGTGAAAAATAGTCTATATTTTTGGACATATTAGTCTAATTACCACTAGTTGTTGTTATTATTTAGTCTTATTGCTTTGTTTAGATAATACCAGTCATATAACAGAAAACTAAATTAAAGAATTAAAGTGAACATTGATTTTCAACTAATAACACTGTGTGTAATTACTTCTCACATATTATCTTATGAATTTCCTGCCCAGTACAGTTGTGTTCTGGGTTGTCTTCCTAAAGGCTAATCACCCTAATAATATAATAAAGTACATTAGCCGGGCGGTGGTGGCGCATGCCTTTAATTCCAGCACTCGGGAGGCAGAGGCAGGCGGATCTCTGTGAGTTCGAGGCCAGCCTGGTCTCCCAAGCGATTGTAGCAAAGCTACACCGAGAAACCCTGTCTCAAAAAACCCAAAAAAAAAAAAAAGACAATAGAAACAAGGTACTACTTGTATATTGAATAGACAAGTTTTTAAGTCAAAACTGTGGAAGTCAGACAGTGCCTTTTCTTTTTTTAAATGTTACATGTTATGTACAAACTACTCTTTTTTTTTTTTTTTTTTTTTTTTGGTGACTCTGATATTTATTCTCGCAGGCAAGAATTCATGGGACCGGCATGGGGCTCCCATGAGCTGAGCTCAGTGCAGAGATGACTCTCGTCCTGAAGAGGGTTGAGGCATTCTGAACTTGTGAACTTGGAGAGGTCCAGGTTCGGGTCTAGGGAGGTGTATGAGTTGTAGTCATGAGTCATGATGCTGTAGGTTCTTGTAGGTGGTGGTGTTAGGCACCTCAGGGACCAGAGTGGGCTCTGTGGGTGCACTTTGATTCTTGGGATTTGGTTGTAATCCCCCTTCAGTCTTCCCTGACTCTGTAGAGAGGGGCACTGTAGAAGGCAGTTCTCGGAACACCCTTGCCTCCAGGAACACAGCCTTCAGTGCCTGGATTCGTCCTCCCCGAAGCAGGAGAGCCACGGCACAGAAGCCGTTCACTGAGGTCGCACCTCGGTACATCAAACCACTCATTTATTAGTTTCTACTTATTTTGAAATGATAATCACTGTTAGTTTTGCACACTGGTCAGCTGTTCTAAGAGTAGGGGAAAGATGCTATGGAATGAAGGTTCCCACTGGAAATCACACGGTCATTCCCAAGGGAAATAACATGTTGCTAAGTGGGTTCATTCCCACTGGAAATAACGTGTTGCTAAGGTGGGGAGTCATTCCCACCGGAAATAACGTATTGCTGGGGGGCATTGTTAGCATGCACAGGGCTAGCACGTCAAAGTTCAAAATGGCTATCTGTAGGTCAGTGGATGCTGATGAGATCGTTGAGGTGCCTGACGAGGTAAACTGCTCTACCCAAACTGAAAGGTTTTCTAAGCCCCTAAAGTTTAATGTGTGTGTGTGGTGGGGAGCTATTGGAGAAATTTAAGTAAAACAGTATTTGTTATAACTAGGAGATCTGTTCAGTTGTAAGGAAGTGAAGGAGCCTCATTTGGGAGGCCTAATTCAAGCTTAATAAGCAGTTAATATAAAGATGTTACCATCACAGATCTGGAACTAAATACCAAGACACAATGAGATGTGATGTGACTTTGTGAGGTAACCCGGATAAGACTTGTTCCTAATTAATAGGCTAAGGGAAAGAGATGTTACTGCCAGACCATGTCTGATCTAGTTGACATGGCAACCGTTTCAAAGGCAGGAGATAGTAGAATAGTTGACACATTTAGGAACAGGATTCTCTGACACCTTTTAAGCCAGAGCCTGTTAACTGATGTCTTTTTAATTTGGGGGGGGGGGGGTCGGGAGAGTTGGTGCCATAACATGAACGTCATGGCGCTCAAGCCCAGGGGCATTTTGTAGAGGAGGAAGGGTCGTCAAACTGTCCTGTGGGAAGAGCTATGCTCTCTCTTTGCTGGTCCCTATGCCTAACATATTCTAAAAAAAATGGGACTGGGCAATCTGGGAGGCAAGAAAGGGCCCAGTTTGGACCTTAGTGAACTGTTCAGACTGTGAGAGGGACAGAGGGAAGAAGGTGCTTATGTAGGCTTGTCTATTTCAGTGGTTCTCAACCTTCCTAAGGTTGCGACCCTTTAATATAATTCCTCATGTTGTGGTAATCGTTAAACTTATTAAATATTAAATTTTAATTTTATATTATATATTACATATAGTTATTTATATTTATATGTTTACATATTAAATATAATGTATAAATATATGAAATGTTAAAATTATTAAATAAAACTATTAAATCTCCATAAAATTATTTTATTGCTGTTCATAACTGTAATTTTGTTACTGGTATAATCGTAATGTAAATATCTGATTGCGGCCCTAAGGGGTCTCAACCCACAGGTTGAGAACCACTCGTCTACTGGGTAGCGTTCTCAAACTTAGAAAAGAAAAAGAATTCAAAATGCTCATTTAAATTTGAATTTCAGCCGGAAGGTAGTGGCGCACGCCTTTAATCCCAGCACTCGGGAGGCAGAGCCAGGTGGATCTCTGTGAGTTCGAGGCCAGCCTGGGCTACAGAGGGAGATCTAGGACAGGCACCAAAACTACACAGAGAAACCCTGTCTCGAAAAACCAAAAAAAAAAAAAAAAAAAAAAGAATTTCAACTAAGAAGCAAATATTTTTGTAGTATCAATATGGCCCGTGTAAATGTGGCAATACACTTACAAAACATGAATTCATTGTTAATGTGATACTCAAATGTAAGGGGCCAGGGCCGTGTTCACCCTGCGGTGAATTCCAGGAAATTCCGAGGGCCGAGGGTCGTCAAGGGGAGTGAGGATGGTCCAAGCAGAGCTGGAGATGGGTGGTGCACAGTCGCCCAGCGTTACTAGGGCGACTTCTCCGCATCTCTCCATCTCAGAGCCTGGGGCTGTAGCGCCCCGGGTAGCCGCCCCCACACAGGTGGGGGCTAGCAGTGGGAAGCCGCCCAGGCCGCCGGCGAGCCGAACTCGAGGCCGGCCTTCCATCCCCCACAGGGGTGGAGCCTGGGCGAGGAGGAATCAGCCGGCAGCTCCCTCGCCTTGATTGTAGAGTCGCAGGAGAAAATGGAGCCTAGCAAGATGGCGCCTCTCAAGAACGCTCCTAGAGATGCCTTGGTAAGCGCGAGGGGAGCGAGGCCAGGCGCACTCGGGGGGCGCCGGGTGTGACGGGCCCGACTGAGCGCCTGGCGGGGAGGCAGGGGGGCTCGCGTGCCATTTGCAGCTGGGCGACATAGCTGGGAAAGGGCAATGGGGGTTCCCCTGTCCCCTGGGGCGCCGTCCGCCCTCCGGGGAGCCCTTCCAGAGGGGCGCGGGCTGCCTGGGGGCTTTTGTCTCGCTACCCCCCGCCCCCCCCCCCCCACCCCCCCCCGTCCCCAAGTCTACAGCCTCCTCCCTTCACCTAGTCTATGAGCCCTGACGGCGACATAGGTTCTGATGCCAGCTTTCCTCACTGTCACATCCGAAAATGACAGCCAGCTGGACCCACCCCACCTCTGCCTGGGAAGCCAGTCCAGGCCTTTCTTGTGTCTTTGCTCCCACCCTTGCTAAAAGTTTTCACCAAGAGCACAGGACTGATTTTGTGTGATCACTGACACTCACGGGAGGAGGTACAAGGAGGAGCGGTTTGGGACTTTGTAGCAAAAATATGCCTTGAGTTCAGCCTTGATTTCCTTCATCTACATTGTGCATCTGACTTTTTGTTTTTATTTGAATCCACAGGTGATGGCACAGATCCTGAAGGATATGGGAATCACAGATTATGAGCCAAGGGTTATAAATCAAATGTTGGAATTTGCTTTCCGTAAGTTAAAAAAAAA
>CABHPP010111910.1:59753-75306 GCA_902168425.1 Peromyscus attwateri | reverse complement strand
ACACACACACACACACACACACACACACACACACACACACACACACACACACACACACCGGCACAAAAACACAGTAATAAGTAAATGTTAAAAACCCTATTGGATTCTACCATACACTAATTATAATACAGATACCAGGCTAATTTTCTTATCATTTTTATTATTCTGACACAACTTATTTTGTCAAAATAAACAATAATATGAGAATTATGGGTAGAACTATTTTCTGTTAACTGAACCTAGCTTTTTCTAAAGAAAATTTAACATTTTTTAGGGCACCAAGTGATAGATAGATAGATAGATAGAGAGAGAGAGAGAGAGAGAGAGAGAGAGAGAGAGAGAGAGAGAGAGCGAGCATTCAGACAACCAAAAACCATTTAGGATTCAGTTCTATATTCCAGAAGACACTTGACCAAACCTACCTTTGCCCTGTCGGCTTCAAGGGAAAGACGATAGGCCTCATCTTGCTCTCTCTTCACATTTTCTCTGGCTTCACGTTCATCCTTAAATGAAAGACTCAGGTAAAGTTTCATCTTTTTTTTTTTTTAAAAGAGAAAAAAAGTAAAGTGTCCTGTTTTGTTTCTAAATGAACAATTAAAGAAGGAACTTTTAAAGTGTACAGAATAAGCAAACAAGCAAGATGAGCAACCTGATACATAGCAAAAATGAGAATATCTGAATCCTAGCTCTACGGTATATAAACTAACCATGTGACTATTTGTAAGTCACTTAACTCTAGAAATTGTCCATTTCCTCTATAGTAAATTGAAACACTATTTGTCGTATATGGCTGTTGTGAGAATTAAATGCAGTAGCATATGAACTGTAGCAAAGCATGGAACGCTTAATTTATTTGTATAATTATGAGCTCCTCCACCCCTTTCTCCTAATTTGGAGATTTTTAGCACTGGGATTAAGGACTGGGAGGAAATTTTTTAAAAGGCTGAAAGCAAAATACTCTTGTTAACCTCATTTCACACCACATCACTAAAATTTCTGTTAAGACAAAAATCTTTCCTCTTTTGGTTATTAAGTAGTTCCCTACTACATTCATACTCAAAGCATATGGCTAATAGAAATTATTTATGTCAAAAATATTTTACAATTTTTCTCTCTCTCATACGCAGAACCTAGCCAACAACATAGGTACACGTACAACAGTAAAACATGAAAAAAGAGAGCTAGAAAGGCTAAACCTAAGAGGCTGGCCAGCCAACGAGCTTAGCGCCCTGCTTCCAGTCCCCAGCACTGGACTTACACACTCTACTGGTGAGCCTGGCTTCCAGTGAGTACGGGGGAATCTGAACTTAGGGCCTCATGCTTGTGTGGCGCTTGTCTGACAGCCATTTCCAGGTCCTCTTTTAGAACACCTTTAGTTTCTAAGGTGAGGAAACCATCTACCTAAATTGAACTCTTGATTTTATATGAAATTAAAAATCAATTCACTAACGGAATTTTTTATTTGTAAAATCAATTGGAATATCCAAAATATACCTACTTTATCATTATTATAATTATTTTTGAGATGGTTTCACTTTATAGTCCTGGCAATCATAGAGATTTGCCTGCTTTTACCTGGGATTAAAGATATGCACTCCCGCCTGAGCTGACCTGCTCTGGTGATCGGATGGCCGAACACCCTGGCTCTCATGATAGAACTCTCATCCAGTGTCTGATGGAAGCAGATGCAGAGATCAATGGCCGAGCCCCAGGTGGAGCTCCAGGAGCCCAATCGGCGCGAGACAGGAGGAATTGTATGAGCGAGAGCTATTGAGACCATGATTGGAAAAAGCACAGGGACAAATACCCAAACTAGTGGAAACGCATGAACTGTGAACCAATGGCTGAGGAGCCCCCATGGAACTGGACCGGGCCCTCTGGATAAGTGAGACAGTTGATTAGCTTGAACTGTTTGGGAGGCCTGCAGGCAGTGGAGCCAGGACCTGTCGTTGGTGCAGGGAGGAGGGGACTGTACCTGCCTCAGCTGAGTCTACCAGGCTGGGCTGACTCCCCAGGGGAGACCTTGCCTTGGAGGAGGTGGGAATGGGGGGGGGGTGGAGGGGGGGGGGGGGGGGGGGGAGGACGGGGGAATCCGTGGCTGATATGCGAAATTAAGTTAATTATAATATATAAAAGATAGATAGATAGATAGATAGATAGATAGATAGATAGATATGCACTCCCATGCCTGGTTAAATACTTAAATTTAATAAATAACTGCACCCATAGGAGTCTAAGTTTCTCTTTCAGTCATTATTGCATTAGGTTAAAAATATAGTCACAAATATTTGCCCATTTCTGATTTGTTACAGAAATTTCAAAAGGCTTAACAAACACTTCCTTTCCCTCTCTAATTCACTATATGCTCGCTCAAGACTGAGTGTATGTTCGGCACTCTCTTAGGTGTCCTCTCTATACCTAGTCAAGACTAGCCTTCTCCCTAAGGCCTTCTAATTCCAGTATTTGGGTAATTACAAAGCAAAAACAGATATAATAATAAGTAAACTAAAAAATATAAATAAAAATGGACCTTGAAACATACTAGAGACATATTTAGCAGTATATTTTTAGCTACACAGACATATTTTCCTTTACATTTTCACTAACTCCAACTGATAATCTTTTACTCCATTCTATTTATGAGGTTCTATTGTTATTTTACACAATCAACAAGTCATACTCCTGTTTCTGTTTATATATTCCTTCAGGGAATTTATTATTCTGTAAACACCCTTCCTTAACCCAAACACAAGTTTATGCAGAATGGCCACTTAGATATTTCATCTAAACCAGTTAATCTGTATTCAACAGTTTCTTCATCATAACCGAGGAGGGGCAATGGGCAGGCCAGCATACTTGTACACAAGTCCTGGAGTTGTCAATGGCAATCTATATGAATGGGTAAATGTTTTCCTTTTCTGACATCAATTAAAGCATTAAACTCTTTATGGATCCTGTGTGCCTGTGGATAAATATATTTTCGAAATTATCTATCTCTAAAATGAAATCAACAAGTTATAAGAATAATCTTGCCCCTTTCTACATCTATAGAAACATGTGCTATGTAAATATTTAGGATGCTTGAAATTTTAAACTGACCTTATTTTTCCTGAAATTAGTTCCAATTTCAGAATATTCTGTGTTTTCCCTTTAAAGCATTTAAGGTGTTCTCATCTATGTGTGCACACATATATATAGGCCAAGGGTTGATGTGATGTGTCTTCTACTATTGTGCTAAACCTTAGTGTTTTTTGTTTTTTTTTTCTATTTATTCTTCTCTTTTTCCCCCCCAGAGCTGAGGACCGAACCCAGGGCCACTGAGCTAAATCCCCAACCCCTTATTCTTCTCTTATACACTGCATCCTGACTGCAGTTTCCCCTCCCTCCACTCCTCCCATCTTTCTCAGATCCTCTGCTCTGAGAGTAGGCCTCCAAGGGATATCAACCGAACATGACATAATAAGATGCAACAAGGCTCGGCACAAACCCTCCCATCAAAGCTGGATGAAGCCACCCATTAGGAGTAAAAGGGTTCCAAGAACAGGTCAAAGAGTCAAAGGCACCCCCCCTCCCACTGTTATAAGTCCCACAAAAACCTCAAACTAAACAGGACCTAGTGCAGACCCATACAGGCTCTGTGATTGCTTCTTCAATCTCTGTGAGCCCCTAAGAGCCCCACTTAGTTGAATCTGTGGGCTGTGTTCTCCTGGTATTCTTCATTAGTTTTTAAGAGAAAAATCTCTCAAAGTCTGGGTTTACTGATTTGGATAGGCTCGCTGGCCAGAAGCCCCTGGGATCTGCCTGCTTCTTCCCACAGTCTTGGGGTTATAGATACGCACTGCCAAGACTGGCTTTTTATGTGGGTGCTGGAAATCTATCTAACTCAAAATCCTTGTGCACAGCAAATACTTTACCCACAGTTATATCTCCAGTGCACCCTCCCAACTCCTGTCTTTCTTTTACATGTTCTATGTGTTCTGGCTGGCCTGGGTCGCTATATAGATCAGGCTAGTTAGCCTCAAACTCATAGAGATATGCCTGCTTCTGCTTCCCAAATGCTGGTATTAAGGGCATGTGCCACCATGCTTAGATTTTTTTCAACAAACTTTTTAATTTTGATATTGGCTCCATGTAGTCTAGGCTGGCTTTGAACAACTGATTTTATTGCCTCTACCTTTTGAGTAGTAAGATTACAGGCATGTGCTACCAGGCTTGGATTCTATTTTCATTTATTTATTTTAATGTTGGGGAGTAGATCTAGGGCTTTGTACATACTAAGCACAGGATCTACCACTGAGTTACATCCTCAGCTCCAAGTGTACGCTGGATAAATAATCATCTTTTTAGGCATAAAGCATCAATTGTTTGCAGTGAAAATAGGAAAAAAGGTATAGCTCATCTACAATGCAACCCTGCCTGGTCATTGTAGACAACTGGTTGGGCAGGACTGACTTGTTATGATACTATGTACATTCTAAAAGGGACAAGCTACATCAGCTGGAAGCCATTTAAGCACAACTATAGTTCACAATACAAGTACTCTAAGTAAACATTTCTGTTCTAAAACAGACTGTTGCAAATATAAAAGGCCATTAAATACACATCTGTTGTAGAGGACTAAATCAACTAGTCACCATCCTGCCTGCTCTTCTTTTCTCCTTTCTTTTTGCCACAAATATTCATTAAGTATCATTTTTAACATTCACTATGACATTAGCACTGGGGATACAGAAAAGGCCAGATAATTCACGTGTGATATCATTATCATTTTGTTAAAGAGTGTACTGATCTATTACTGTGTTCTGGGGTTAGGTTATTCTCTTCCTTAAATAATGTTGCTTTCTGTTCCATCAGCTCTATTGCTCAAAGTCCCACCTGTTTTTCATATACTTTTATAAACATAGAAGGACCACTAAGTCCAAAGGAGCCACTTTAGAGATGGAGAATGAGGATAGATGAAGCGCATGCACCTATCTAATAAAGCTAGTGGCTGAGCTAGATGGGAACCCAGAACTCCTGAATGCTTCCCCATCTTTTCCTTGCTCATACCCCTTCCTGATCATCATGGCAGAAGGACTGCTTGAATGCATGTGGTTCAGAATGAAATTTCACAAATTTATTATGGTTTTCCCATGTGTTTATGATTATTTGTACATGGCTATATTTGTTCTTATCTTTTCTTTAGATTTTATACCTACTTCTCCAACTGCCCTATTCAAAATTATGTCCAATTTAGGGGATTAGAGGTAATACTGTTGAGGTACTCCCTGATACACACAAATTATACTGTATCATCAAAGTTAAAAAAAAAATCCCAGGGGTTGGGGTTAAACTTAATCTACAAATCTAGTTTTATAACCTGAAGTGCTCTTGGCACTACTCCTGTGGCCTACAAATATATCTTTGTAGAGTGAATTCTAGGCCAGCCTGAGTTACAGGGTGAGACTCTGTCTCAAACATCTGAAAAAGACGACAGACAGACAGAAAAAAAAAAAACATAAAAATTAAAAACACCTCTGTGCATCGAAGGATGCCATTAAGAGAAAGGATGATTTACAATATGTGATTAATATTTACAAATCAAAAGAAAAAAGGGCAAAGGATTCAAATAGGCATCTTTAAATAAGACCATAAATGTTCATTAAATAAGACCATTAAATGTTCATGTATTCATAGTAGTACTCACAATAGCCAGGAGGTACAAATAACCCAAGTATCCACCAACAGAAAGGTGAAGATACAAGTGTGGTATAAACATATATGCACACACAAACAAAGTATTATTTAGCTATAAAAAGAAATGATACTACAATATAGATAAACATTAAGGACACTATGTTAGAGAGGATAATTATCATGTTTCTGTTTACATAAGGTACTTAGAACAGGAAACCTCATACAGAGAATATAGATCAGAGACTTCTGTGGGGGAGCAGTGCTATTAGCTTACTAGACTGGCTAGAAACGCTAGTTCAGTGGTTACTCAAGTGTTCTGAACAGACACCCAGCCCTCTTCCTGAGATGACCAGAACAGGTAACCTTTCACTGTAAGAAGTTAGCTGTATTTCTCAACAGTCTCCATCTGTAGCAGAGAAGCTTCTTTAATGAGGACTGATAACTACACTTATCTGTGGGTATAAGGATAAGTATTTAGAATGCAGTTAGCAAAGTAGCAGTTTAGGAGGTTTTCCTCTAAGATCCATGACCTCACTAGCCAAGAGAAGTTGGGTAGGTTTCCAGTAACAGACATGATTTCTCTATTTTTGAGTAGGCCTTAAGTTAATAGTACTGGCTGCTTTTCCAAAGGACCTCAGTTCATTTCCCAGCACCCACATGGCAGCTCACAACTGCCTGTAACTTCAGTTCTAGGGGATCCTACACCTCCACACAGACATACATGAGGGCAAAACACCAATGCACATAAAAAATAAAATGTAAAAAAGTTAAAAAAAAAAACAAAGAAAAGATGTGAAGATTTTGAGAGGGGGGACAGGGGTGGTACATGGAAGGGGTGGGTGAAAAGGGAAAGGGGAAATGATGTAATTATATTTTAATTAAAATAATTTAAAATATATTTACATCTATCTATCTATCTATCTATCTATCTATCTATCTAAGAAATCAGCTGTAGGTTGACACTTACAGGTACTCTTTATTAGGTTAAGGACATTCTGCTCTAAATCATATCACACTCAAAGTGTTTTCAGCATTAGAAATAGATTAACTGTTAACTGTATCCGCTGGGATGATTACAGGGTGAACCACACTGGTTAAATTTTGCTTGCTTGTTTGTCTAAAAGCTATCATTTTAATGATAACTTCTTCATCTGTATTGACTAGCCCTCACATGAATTCTTTCAACATTCTTCCTGTGCCAAAGGCAGATATAACTGTTTCTTTCCCCTTAATGAACTTCAGAGAGCTGGCATTAGAGAGATTGATTTTTTTTTTTTTTGGTTTTTCGAGACAGGGTTTCTTTGTGTAGCTTTGCGCCTTTCCTGGAACTCGCTTTGGAGACCAGGCTGGCCTCGAACTCACAGAGATCCGCCTGCCTCTGCCTCCCAAGTGCTGGGATTAAAGGCGTGCGCCACCACCGCCCGGCGAGAGATTGATTTTAATGTATGGCAAAAAAAAAAAAGAAATAAAAATCATCCATAATAGAAAGGAAGAAGTAGAACTCCCTATATTCAAAAGAAAAATAGTAAGATGTGGAAAATTTATGGATTCTATCAAAATCAATAAGTGAGTCAGCAGGATATAAGACAGGAAGCAAGCAATTGCATTTGTTTAACTCTGTGAAGCTGTGTTACTTTGCCTACCTAAAACACTTGATTGGTCTAATAAACAAATGAATGGCCAATAGCTAGGCAGGAGAGAGAAACAAGTGAGGCTGGCAGGCAGAGAGAATAAAAAGGAGAAATCTAGGAAAGAGAGTGAGGAGTGAGAAAAGGAGAAGGAGAAGAGGACGCCAGGGGCCAGCCACCCAGCCATGGAGTAAGAAGGGAAGAACGATATATAGAAAAAAGATAAAAAGCTCAGAGGCAAATGTTAAAGAGAAATGGGGTAATTTAAGTTAGAAAAGTTGGCTACAAACAAGTCCAGCTAAGGCTGAACATTCATAAGTAAGAATATGTCTCCATGTATTATTTGGGAGCTGGGTGGCAGGCCCCCAAAGAGGACAAAAAATAAAGAAAAAGAAAACCAACTACAGTTATGAAAGCATAAAATACATGAAATACTGTGAAAAACACACAAATAATCTGTAACAGTTATGACAGCATAAAATACTGTAAAAAACACACAAATGATTTGTACATCAAGGGTAATAAAACACTAAAGATCTAAGCAAATAAAAAGAAATCACTTTCATGGATTAGAAAAAAAAATCACTGTTTTTATGACAATTCTCTCCAAAAGGTTTACAGATTCAATATAATTCCAACCAAAATACCCAAAGAAACTGACAAGCTCATCCAGACATTCACAGGAATGAGAACAACTGCAAACTCTCCGAGAACAGCTAGAGGACTCTGACTTACCTCCAGAACTGTCATGATGCTGAAGTAAGAACATGGCATCAGGATAAGAATAGAACAAAGGAAAAGGCAGAGTTCAGATACAGACCTATGTTCTACAAGCAACTGGTTTTTCTACATTGGCACCACAGTAATTTGGCAGAAAAGGATGATGCTCCAAAAATAGTGCTGGAACTACTAGATATCCATATAGCTCAAGAATATATGCATAAAATTTTATTTACAAAACAACCCAAATGGATCATAAACCTCAATGTAAGATCTGCATCAATACTACCACAGGAACACAGGAAAGTACACTGACCATGTGTTAAGAGACATTTAGATTTAATTCAAAAGCATGGATACATGAAAGAAAAAATGTTTAAGTTGAATTTAAATATAAAAATTAAAAACTTTTGTTCTCTTAAAGACAACCAAAACTTACTTTATAAAAGAGAATAAAAGACAAGCTACAGATAGGGAGAAAAATCTTTACACATCATGTCAAATAAAGAACTTTGTAACTTAGATATGTAAAGAACTCTCAAAATAAAATAAGTAATGAAAAGATCCAAGTTTAAAAATGGGAAAGATTTTCAAACCTTTCATCAACTAAAGGCATATGTAAAACAAGTGAGCCACATGAAAAGACTCTCCATCTCATTAGTAAATAGGAAATGGAAACCAAAACCAGCAGACAGCACTACACACTCATTTGAATGTCTAAAATGAAAAACATTATACCAAGTGCTAACAAGAATGTGGAGATCTTGACATTCCTGCACTGTGCTGGTGAGAATGCAAAACGGTCTCCCTGCTCTGGAAAACATTTGGCAGTTTATGCAAATGTTCATACATATAACATATGACTCAAGGCTTCCAGCCCTAAGTACTTCTCCGACACAAATGTGAGAGAGGTGCCCATACATGAACATGCAAACAAACTTTCATAGAAATTTTATTTGTGATAGCTCCCAAATAAGAAATAACCCATAAATTCTACCATTTAATGTTACAGAATTAAAATTATAAAGCCTAAGAAAACCATAAATAAATAAATAAATCTGGGTGACTATAAAGGAAAGGTTCTTACACAACTGACTGATAGTAACTGTCACAAAAGAGTGCCAGAACCACAGTCTTGCAGTGTCTACTAGAACCTTACACAAAAACTACTGCAAGCCTGCTGAGTGGTATTTGTCTACAACCTTAGTACTTGGGAGGCAGAGGCAGGAGGGTGGTGCAGTCAATGTCATCCTGGGTTAAGTAGTGAATGACCCGATTTAAAAAACAAAACAAAATCAAACAATAAGCCTTATAAAGATATCCAACCAGTTTGATACAGGACTAGCATAATTTCTGTTATTAATGCTTGTGGACAAAAATTACTGTTTCATTTTTGACTTTTGCCTTTAAAACTTACTCCAGGCCTTGGCCTATATGAATACACTCACAGTTTACCGTGCATTCCCATTCTCACTGTGATGCCATTCTATTCCCCCAATGAACTGTTAGTCTTACAGACCATGAAAAATGCAAACATTATTAAAAGTAGAAGCAGGGGCTTTTGTCAAAACATTTCTTGCTTAGAACAGTTACTGGAACCTCTCATGACACTACACGACAATTTCTCTTACAATTTTAGAGAGTGGGTACACATAGCCTTTTATCAGTGATATTTATATAAATTTTAAGCCAATCATGACTGGGTCCTTGTGTTTACAAACTCCACTGATTTAGAAACTTGAAGCTGGCTCAGAATTGAGTGACTTTTACTGAAGAAAGCCAACACAAAAGACCAGGGCCCAAGAAGAGAGCACTGAAATGCAGGATAAACGAGACCCATAGCCTCGTTCCCAACTGAAAGCAGAAGAGACAGAAGAAGCTATGTAACAAGAGTGAAAACTCTCACTCTCAGCTTTGCCCTGCTTTTACTCAGTGGAAATTATGAAGAGGGCAGTCAGATAAGGGTTCTATCAAATGGCAGATTGAATGTCCTCCCACTGGAAGCCAACATCATTCACATAGGTTTATGTAAAATCTTCAGTGTTTGTTTTCAATGACCACTGGACAAGAGCTAATCTCAGGCTCATCTCTTATGTGCAAATTTTATACTCATCACATTCTAGTGGCTGCTGGAGGTCAGATTTACTCTACGTATTCACAGGTTGTTTTTAAGATCCAGGATGCCTAACAATGAATGAAATATTTGACTCTGTTGGAATAATGTACAGTAAGGTAACCACAAAATATACTGTAAATTAGAATTCCTTGGCTATTTAACTGTTTTTTTAAATACTTTGGTAAAATTTTCAAATGCAATTATTCTTACATGCAACAATGTTAGTAATACTAGATAGTGCTTGTATAACATTGTGAGAAAAACTAAGTGCCAATGAACTACATACAGAGAAACAGTTAACCATGTTATATAAACTAGGTGCCACTGAACTACATACAGAGAAACAGTTAACCATGTTATATAAACTAGGTGCAACTGAACTTCATATATGGAAACAGTTTATCATGTTATATAAACTCCATTTTCATTAAAAATTTGATAAAAATCTAAACAAAAAATTTGGAAATTATGATATATCTATATAGTGGGATACTGTTCAGCAATAAAAAAGAGTGGAATGATATATACAACAACGTAGATGAATCTCAAAATATTTTGGCTAGTGAGAAAAGCTAGGCTATGACATATTTTAACCTTTTTCAAAATTCTATAAAATGCAAATAAATCTATATTGACAGAAAGGGCATGTGCTTTGAGTTGGTAAAAAGACAGGCAAAAGAGAGACAAAGGGGACAAGGAAGCTTGGGGAGTGATGTACAGGTCACATGTGGACTGTAGAAAAGGTTCTGGGGATATGTCAAACTGCAAACTTTAAAAAATGTTTCTTTGATGTATCTCATTTGTAGGTTCTTATTTATTCTCTAGATTTATTTTTATGAGTGGATTCCTTGCATGTATGTCAGTGCATCACATGCATGCCTGGTTTCCACATGTGCCTGGTGACTGTGGAAGTCAGAAGAGGGTGTTGGAGCCTACAGAACTGGAGTTATGGATAGTTGTGAACATCCATGTGGGTGCTGGGAATTGAACCCATGTCTTTTGTAAGACCAATAAGTGCTCTCAGCCACTGAGCCACCTCTCCAACCTCTAAACTGTATACTTCTTTTAGATATAGTTTATTCCATATTAATTGTATTTCAGCAAAGCCTTAGAAAATATATGACTGACAGTACTCTTAAACATTAATGGACTAGTTTGTATTTCCACCAATAGTAAGTACTCCTTTTCTCCATATCCACACCAACATGTAGAACATTATTTTAAGATGTGTTATATTTATTTATGCTGTGGAACATATGTTTAATGATGCATAGATGTGTTGCATTCTTTTATGTTGCATTTGTTTAACTCCGTGAAGCTGTAATACTTTCCCTGTCTAAAACACCTGATGGTCTAATAAAGAGCTGAACAGCCAGTAGCAAGGCAGGAGAAAGGATAGATGGGGCTGGCAGGCAGAAAGAATAAATAGAAGGAAAAATCTGAGAGGAGCAAGAGGAAAGAAGAAAGAGCGAGAGAACAAGGAGAGGAGGACTTTAGGGGCCAGCCACTCAGCCACACAGCCAGCCAGAGTAAGAATGAAAGAAAGATATACAGAAGTAAGAAAAGGAAAAGGCCCAGAGGCAAAAGGTAGACGGTTTAAGAAAAGCTGGCAAGAAACAAGCTAAGTTAAGGTCAGGCACTTATAAATAATAAGCCTCGGTGTGTGATTATTTGGGAGCTGGGTGGTGGGCCCCCCAAAAGAGCCAAAGAGTAAAAGAGCAAAAACAACCAACAACATTTTGGTGTTCCAATGTTGGCCTGTAGAAAGCTGAACACCACCAACATTTGTTGCCATTTGTTTTTAGGATCTTAGCATTCTAACTGGTGTAAAATAAAATCTCAAAGTAGTTTTAATGTGTATTTCCCTGATGACTAAGGATGTATAAATTGTAACAGTCCCAGTGGAAATCAGTGTGAAGGTTCCTCGACAAGTTAGAAATACATCTATCATATGCTGTTGCGACATAGCTCTTGGGCATATTCCTAAAGGACTCTATATCCTACTATAGAGAAACCTGCTCACCCATGTTCATTGCTGCTCTGTTCACAATAGCTAGGAAACAGAAACAGACTAGCTGTCTTGTTAACTGATGAATGGGTAATGAAAATGTAGCACATTTATACAATGACATATTATGCAACTGTAAAGAATACAATTATGAATTCACAGGTAAATGGATGGAGTTGGAAATAACCATTTTGAATGAGGTAACCTAGACCCAGAAAGACAAATACCACATGTTCCCTCTCATGTGTGGATACTAGTTTTTAATCTTTAGATATATGTGCTTAAGTTAGAGTATCCATAGAGAGTAGGAAACTATTAAAAATTCATGAGGAGGTGCATTTCAAGGGACGGGGGGGGGGGGGGGGGTAGAAAGTAGGTGATATGAAGTGAGAAGGAGAAATAATGGAACAGGAAGGCTTAAATGGGGTTGAGGATGAGGGGGCAGGGTAGAGAGAGTATGAAGAAGGATAACTAATACTAAAGAGCTTTGAAAATGTCATATGGAAACCTACTACTGTAGAAGCTTCCTAAAATATACATATATACACATATAAAAAGAGTTCAAGTGGAGTTACTCTATAGTGGAGTAAAATGCTACCTCCAGACACCATAGGCTATCAAAACAAAACAAAATAAAGCAAAACAAAAAACCATAGCAAATCAAAAATAAAACCAAAGCCAATGCCAGGTATGGGTTCCTTCTTTTTGAATTCTTAGTCAGTGGGATCCCACAGACCTCTCCCCTCAACAATTACAGACTAATCCCAATGTTCTTGGTTATACTCTAGAACTTGATGGAAAAACTATTGCTGGAGATGACACATTTTTGGGTCATAGAACATGGAGAAACCAAGTGGTGTTAACCTGGAAGCTTCATCCCTACTGGCTAGCTTTCATCAGCATGGGAAGAATCCAGAGAACTACAATGACTGTCCTGGAAAGATATGCCACCTGATACAACAGCACCACCAATGTTCTAGGAGTAATCAATCATTTATTAGATGTACACTCACCCCACAAGATGAAACTCACACCTGGTACTGCTAACTGGGCCAAAACAACCATGTGGATGGCTAGGCCCCAGGGAGAACCTAATACTATCATTCTGCTAACTGCCCCCTAAGTTCTTATCTTTATAGCCATAGATTAGCATGTCTCAACCCTCAAGAGAAGCTTCTTTTTACAGTAGATGACAATTAATATAGAGACCCACAATTGGTCAGTATTCGAAAAATAAAACTGTGAAGGGTTCAGTTCGAAATGGGACGGCTATACCATACCCTCTGCACCCAAGGCTCGGGCATCACTGCAGAAGAGGGGATTGACAGACGGTAAGAGTCAGAGATAGTGAATGTCTGCGGCAAAACAGATGCTGGACATACCATGGCCCTTGAACACATGAATTCACAGCAGCAGCAACTGCTTGAATAAGACTACATGCTTTGCATGAGATCAAGCCAGACAAAATCCCAGCACAGAGAAGGAGGGAAGGGCTCATTATTTCAACCTTTAGCTGATGAGCTATTGGTACCTGATGCCTGCTAGGGGGAGGAATTCAGTTTTCTTCAGGGTCATTGCCCCTGAGGGACTAACCATATTCCAGTAGACAGTCCTACACCCATGCACATACGGGCAGCACTAAGTTGTCTCAGTGGGTTTATGAAAAAAAAAAAAAAAAAGAACACATTAAGTAAGGAGGGAAAAGCAGAGATAGAGAAGGAGCTGGGAAAAAGGAGTGGATTTGATCAAAATGCACTATATGTATGTATGAAGTTCTCAACCAAAAACAACAACAACAACAACAAAAAAAACACACCAATAGATAAGGAGAAGGGAGATTAATAAAGATAATCAACTTGAAAAAATTTCTAAATTATAATACACAGAGATCCAAGAAAAACAAAACACAACAGAGAAGTTATAGATGATAAATCAGAATGTCTAACAAGCATTTATGAAAGGGGAACATAATGAATGAACCAAAATTCAAGGAAATGTTTCTGACTTTTTCAGTATAAATAAGAATAAGTAGCCATAAATCATGTCATGTGGTAACTCTTGGAACATATGATATGGACATCAATTTGGAGCGTGCCAACATATGGGTTCCACTCTAGACTGAAGTCAGAACATGAACTTTAAAATGATGTCTAGGTGGATCCTATCTCACACAAACACCACTTAAGATCATGACAGGGACTCTTATCGGTCTTAAAGAAAGCAAGAATAATTTTGACAGAAACCTGTACATTAAAATACATTCCACAAAAAGGCTTCCCAGTAGCCATGTAAATTATTCTCAGATCATGTCTCCTGGGGGCACACATTCTAAGAAAGAAAGAAAGAAGTAGCTGGAGTCAAACATGCATTTCTTTTCCAGCAGGGATCTGTTACATAGGAAATCCAGCTAATGCTCTGGGGTGAGGGTGGGAGGGGAACTCTGGTTTCCAGTCTGAAAAATGCTCTCGTTTCCTGTCTATCTCTTATCAAATCTATCATTAAGTATTTGTAAAGGAAATATATGAAGTATTAATGAATACCCTTTCTATATTTTTATCTAGGATTTTTAATCCTTTCAAGTTTTGTATTTCAAAATTTACAAAGAATTTTCACACAACAATCTGGCTGGCAAAAAAGAAACCTACTAGAGATGAAGAAATTGAGACTTAGAAAACGATTTTTCCAGGGTCCCACAGCTGGTTAGAATGCTAGTACCTAACCTAAGAGGTCTTTCTGCTTTACTTGAATCTATATTCTTTTTCCAAAAAGATGCAAATATACTCCTTAAGTTAGCATAAAGGACAGTCATAGAATTATTTTTCTGGGTGTAAAGAATCTGTTTCCACTTGCTACATAAATTAATGGGAATATCAAGTATAGACTTTGTTCATTTGATTACTAAGGGACTCTCCACAGAGATAATGAAGGGATGTTTAGCTCCAGCTTTATAATTTCTTTCATCCAGTAATACTGTCTACTATTTTCATCAGACTATAAGTAAATTGAAGAGACTTTGCCTTTTTTATCTGTGTCTTTAGTCCTACACAATGTCTGATACCTGATAGATTCTAAAAATACCAAGGAACAACAAATGAACATTTGGCTACACAGTTATTATCTATCTATCTATCTATCTATCTATCTATCTGTCTGTCTGTCTGTCTGTCTGTCTGTCTGTCTACCTACCTACCTACCTATCTGTCATCTATCTATCTATCTATCTATCTATCTATCTATCTATCTATCTATCTATCATCTGTCTGTCTATACCTATCTATCTGTATAAACCAGGCATTGGGGGGCAGAGACAAGAAAAATACTAAAAAACAACAAATGAAAATTTGGCTACATAGTTATAATCTATCTATCTATCTATCTATCTATCTATCTATCTATCTATCTATC